>CM040400.1:1912467-1977467 GCA_022702515.1 Ilyophis sp. 1 JC-2022 | reverse complement strand
TGTTTGTGTATGATAATGAGCGCAGGAGCAAGGCCACGCCCACTAGCTGTACCTCAACAGTGAATATAACCTGACTTTAACAGCGGAAAAAACATTGGAAGTGTTTAAATGGTCAAAATAAGTGTTCTTTAAATAAAGTATGAAATGACAAGATCCAGCCAAATATTTGAAGTTATTTTCTCACATATCCCAGAGGCAACACACTCAGAATTAATCATACAGGATAAAACAGGGCAGCTCTGTGCCAGTCAGTGATGTACTGCTGTTAAACAGGGCAGCTCTGTGCCAGTCAGTGATGTACTGCTGTTAATCAGGGCAGCTCTGTGCCAGTCAGTGATGTACTGCTGTTAAACAGGGCAGCTCTGTGCCAGTCAGTGATATACTGCTGTTAAACAGGGCAGCTCTGTGCCAGTCAGTGATATACTGCTGTTAATCAGGGCAGCTCTGTGCCAGTCAGTGATGTACTGCTGTTAAACAGGGCAGCTCTGTGCCAGTCAGTGATATACTGCTGTTAAACAGGGCAGCTCTGTGCCAGTCAGTGATATACTGCTGTTAAACAGGGCAGCTCTGTGCCAGTCAGTGATATACTGCTGTTAAACAGGGCAGCTCTGTGCCAGTCAGTGATATACTGCCGTTAAACAGGGCAGCTCTGTGCCAGCCAGTGAAACACAGGGCAGCTCTGTGCCAGTCAGTGATATACTGCTGTTAAACAGGGCAGCTCTGTGCCAGTCAGTGATATACTGCTGTTAAACAGGGCAGCTCTGTGCCAGTCAGTGATATACTGCCGTTAAACAGGGCAGCTCTGTGCCAGTCAGTGACACAGGGCAGCCTGAGCAGGGTAAAGATATCCCAGCATGCCTTGTCCACACTTCCCCCTCATTGGATGGATATACAGTATCTGCAGTTTAGCTCTGCAGTTCAGATCCTCTGTAAACTTTACCACAGGTGTATGCTTGTGACCGCTGGAGCTGCAGAAACAACCTATTATCACAAAAAACAACAGTCATCAATCCAGGCCAGCCTACAGGGCATTCTGCACCAGGCATTTCCCATGAGTACCACACTCGCCAGTAACAGCATCTTTAAGTGAAGCCAGGTCGTGAGCAGCTTTGCATTCAATGAGTTTTAAAAAGGCATTGCTCAGCACTTAAAAACTGTAATTATGAGTGTCCACAGTCGTGCTTCCAGGTGATGCTTCTGTGGAATGCCCTAGAAGGTGCAGTGCACCTGTCCATTACCTGAGCACTGAATGGTCTGCTACCGCAATCACGTGTTCTTAATATTCTAAGTAAAGTGGACGGCATACCTCATCAGACACTGTCATTTAGACGTCTGCAGACATTGAATAGAACAGACTTTCTTTTTTTTTTTGTGCTTTTGTACGTCTTCTGCGCAAGGCTGCCGAGTTGAACTTTCTCAGGCGAAGTTTGTTGTTCATTGACACGCCCAAGTCTGAATTTGGTCTAAATGTCACAGTTCGAACTGGTTTGTCTTTTAAAGTAAATTGTTCGAGGTGTCTGATGAAGTATGCCGTCGGATTAAGTATGCCATCCGCTTAAAGGTGTGCTTAATGGGTAATTGCAGGTACCAATAGCACCCCCCCCCATTACATTACATTACATTATAGGCATTTAGCAGACGCTCTTATCCAGAGCGACTTACACAACTTCTTATTACATTTATCCATTCATACAGCTGGATATATACTGAAGCAATGCAGGTTAAGTACCTTGCTCAAGGGTAAAACGGCAGTGTCCTACCTGGGAATCGAACCTGCAACCTTTCAGTTACAAGTCCAGCTCCTTAACCATTATACTAACTGCCGCCCACCACCACCACCACCCCCAGCTAAAGGGAATCATCAAACTAACACAATAGGTCAACTACAGCATTAGCACACAGGAGATGAAAACACTGACTGCACTGACCTGCCAGCAAAATACAGGGCATCACAAACCAAATGTAAAAGGAAATAAAAAAATGTAAGGGTGCCCCTAGATTCCTGGAGGTCAAAGTGCAGCTGCATGAATGTACAATGCAGGCCAACCCTACCGGGATATGAGGGGAACATTCAACCCTGCAATCCGGGGCAAGAAATTAACCTTTTCATCCACTGGCCAGAATGGCATGTGTATTCAACAAATCACCAGCCATTTTCAACATTTTACCAGCCACATTACCTCTTACAATACAACACAACCAGGGGCCTCAGTAAAAGAATGCGTAAAAGAATACTCAGGGTGAAAGTAGGAAATCTGCTTTAAAAATGTTTTGCATTTTCTACCTCTGCCTTTCTGTCACGGTGTCGTTATATCACACGGACCCCAAACATTGCGTACGTATGGTGTCCATCGTGTGCAGAGGTACGCAGATTCTCACAGCGCGTCTTATTTTATACATCTGAATTTCTGTGGGGAAACTCCCTTACGCACCTTTCTGAGGGCATTTTTCTGCTCAGCACTGTTTATACATGTGGCCCCTGCACTGTTTATACATGTGGCCCCTGCACTGTTTATACATGTGGCCCCTGCACTGTTTATACATGTGGCCCCAGGTGGGTTACCTGCCAAAGTGGCTGCAAGAGTAGAAAATCTTACCAGCCACAAGCAAAATTTGACCAGCATTTGGCTGGTGGCGGGTGTCAATTTCAGATCCTGCTGCAATCACAGATCACCCTGCCGCAAAATATACAGCTCAGCATTTTCACCAAGCACTCATAGCCACTCATAGCCACTCATAGCCACTCATAGCCACTCATAGCCACTCATAGTTCTCTGTGGTTAATCTGAGGGATTCCTCATTAGCCAGGGTCTACAGACTGGGACCTTTCAAAACAAATTTTAAAAAAAAGTTCAAAATATTCAGAAATCTCTAAACTCCAGCCAATGAGTGAGCAGGACACGGGGCCAGCAGGACACATTTAACTTTTTTGAAAAACTTTTTTGAGTCCTGCGGCAAAATAAGTCCATCATCATTGAAGGGGACACATTTCCCTGCTACGACTGAACCCAGTTGTACTCGGTGCAAGTGGTGACCGAGAAAACTATGCACATCTGGCCTAAAAAGAAGGCCGAGCAAATACTTAGCCCTCATGTGTTAAATACTGGCACACAGATGTAAATTTTGACTTTGGATGAGTATATTCATGGGGAAAAAAACAACAACAAAAAAACGTCCAGAACAGCATAATTTGTTCTTATAGGCCAAGCAAACTAAACAACTGGAACAAAGTGCACCAAAACATTAAAATTAAATTATATGACAAGTTGTAGACAAATTCACAATTTAATAGGTCACCATAAACTAGTCTGGGTGCTTACATATAAAACATCAAAACCTAAACAGCAGTTAGGAATATCATCAAAGTACCATTACACCAGAGACACATTTTAACCCCTAAAGCATAAAATTGAACAGCGAGATATATACGTGCATCCTTATTGCTGAGCAAGTTCAATTGTGCATTTGATGCAGAAACTGCTATTGATGCTATGCATTTGAGTCTGCATATGTAAGTAGCCAAATGAGAAAGTACACCCCACATCGCTAGAAATATTACGCCATGGCATTGTGCTGGTATTCGTGACACGGACAGGTGGCAAGCTCAAGCTCAAGCGTGTTGCTCTTCAAATTATCTCAAAATGAGAAAACGCAAATCCATCAGGGGGGAAAAGAAAGTAAACGCTTAAACTGATCTGAAAGAAAGCTCATTGTGGAACCCGGCCTAATGACTGTCTGATGGTCATCTCAAACCTGCACATCTTGCTTGGAGTAATGGTTCCTCCGTTATCCGTGGCTGGATTCCCCCTATCGCTGTTTGTGTAACGCGTTCATTTTAAATAAGGGGGACATGCTGATGAGCAGAGAGACCATTGTGAACTGTAGTCAGCTAACTCATCTCGGTAAGGTTAAGTAGGCTAACCCATATGAACTGTAGTCAGCTAACTCATCTCGGTAAGGTTAAGTAGGCTAACCCATATGAACTGTAGTCAGCTAACTCATCTCGGTAAGGTTAAGTAGGCTAACCCATATGAACTGTAGTCAGCTAACTCATCTCGGTAAGGTTAAGTATGAACTGTAGTCAGCTAACTCATCTCGGTAAGGTTAAGTATGAACTGTAGTCAGCTAACTCATCTCGGTAAGGTTAAGTATGAACTGTAGTCAGCTAACTCATCTCGGTAAGGTTAAGTATGAACTGTAGTCAGCTAACTCATCTCGGTAAGGTTAAAGTATGAACTGTAGTCAGCTAACTCATCTCGGTAAGGTTAAGTATGAACTGTAGTCAGCTAACTCATCTCGGTAAGGTTAAGTATGAACTGTAGTCAGCTAACTCATCTCGGTAAGGTTAAGTATGAACTGTAGTCAGCTAACTCATCTCGGTAAGGTTAAGTATGAACTGTAGTCAGCTAACTCATCTCGGTAAGGTTAAGTAGGCTAACCCATATGAACTGTAGTCAGCTAACTCATCTCGGTAAGGTTAAGTAGGCTAGCCCACACGCACGGACAGCGCTGCTGAGAGTATACCGCGTGGTGGTCACCACATAACACCACTACACACTTCAACCCACTGACTTTCTTAGCAGACTTTTAGTAGCAAACTGCTTAAATGCGTAGGTATTTTATCACTCTGCTTACTTTATGCAGACCACAATGCTAACAGGCTCGCTGGTTAACATCACCCAGACCTGTGATCAAACATCACCCAGACCCGTGTGTTACATCAGACACAGAAGAGCTTCACAGGCCCACACTGTCGGGTCCATTCTGGCACCTAGAAAACAACAGCACGGCAAGCACACTGCAGCTGGCTTGTACATGCTGACTGCTAACACGCTAACACACACATCGGAATTGCGCCTGCTAACTAGTGAGATTAATTAAACTAACGTCCGGCATCAAACTAAGAAATCCGCTAACTTGCCAATGTTTCATAGTTAGCTGACAATAATGGGAAATACTGTTTCTGTAAACATCCACGGACAGAAGGAGGAAGGAAGGTAACATTATCCGGGCAAAAACGAAAAGTATTATCGCATCTGAATAGGCTAACGTTAGCTAGCTGGCGCCTCGGGACAGCTAATCATGTGCATGCAGGCTTGTTTCTCCGGAAGCGACCGCTAGCTTGCTACCTGGGAGCAGAAATATGAGCCCTGGATTCCGAGCTTGATGCAGGTTGGACACTGCAGCTTGGCCTCGCTGCTGCAGCCGTCTGTCTCACATTCTCTGGTCTCCACGGCCGCCATGCTGACACAAGGAGAGGAAGAGCTAGAGGGAGCCGGGCAGGGGAGGGGAGGGGCAGCGTAGAGAGCCGGGCAGGGGAGGGGAGGGGAGGGGAGGGCCAGCGTAGGGAGCCGGGAGGGGAGGGGCAGCGTAGGGAGCCGGCAGGGGAGGGGAGGGGAGGGGCAGCGTAGGGAGCCGGGAGGGGAGGGGAGGGGCAGCGTAGAGAGCCGGGAGGGGAGGGGCAGCGTCGGGAGCCGGGAGGGGAGGGGAGGGGCAGCGTAGGGAGCCGGGAGGGGAGGGGCAGCGTAGGGAGCCGGGAGGGGAGCGGAGGGGCAGCGTAGGGAGCCGGGAGGGGAGGGGCAGCGTAGGGAGCCGGGAGGGGAGGGGCAGCGTAGGGAGCCGGGAGGGGAGGGGCAGCATAGGGGGCAGCGTAGGGAGCCGGGAGGGGAGGGGAGGGGCAGCGTAGGGAGCCGGGAGGGGAGGGGCAGCGTAGGGGGCAGCGTAGGGAGCCGGGAGGGGAGGGGCAGCGTAGGGAGCCGGGAGGGGAGGGGCAGCGTAGGGAGCCGGGAGGGGAGCGGAGGGGCAGCGTAGGGAGCCGGGAGGGGAGGGGCAGCGTAGGGAGCCGGCAGGGGAGGGGAGGGGCAGTGTAGAGAGCCGGGAGGGGAGGGGCAGCGTAGGGAGCCGGGAGGGGAGGGGCAGCGTAGGGAGCCGGGAGGGGAGGGGAGGGGCAGCGTAGGGAGCCGGGAGGGGAGGGGAGGGGCAGCGTAGGGAGCCGGGAGGGGAGGGGCAGCGTAGGGAGCCGGGAGGGAGGGGAGGGGCAGCGTAGGGAGCCGGGAGGGGAGGGGCAGCATAGGCAGCCGGCAGGGGAGGGGCAGCGTAGGGAGACGGGAGGGGAGGGGCAGCGTAGGGAGCCGGGAGGGGAGGGGAGGGGCAGCGTAGGGAGACGGGAGGGGAGGGGCAGCGTAGGGAGCCGGGAGGAGAGGGAGGGGCAGCGTAGGGAGCCGGGAGGGGAGGGGCAGCGTAGAGAGCCGGGAGGGGAGGGGAGGGGCAGCGTAGGGAGCCGGGAGGGGAGGGGCCGCGAAGCGAGCCGGGAGGGGAGGGGAGGGGCAGCGTAGAGAGCCGGGAGGGGAGGGGAGGGGCAGCGTAGGGAGACGGGAGGGGAGGGGCAGCGTAGGGAGCGGGGCGGGGAGGGGAGGGGCAGCGTAGGGAGCCGGGAGGGGAGGGGAGGGGCAGCGTAGGGAGCCGGCAGGGGAGGGGAGGGGCAGCGTAGGGAGCCGGGAGGGGAGGGGCAGCGTAGAGAGCCGGGAGGGGAGGGGCAGCGTAGGGAGCCGGGAGGGGAGGGGCAGCGTAGGGAGCCGGGAGGGGAGGGGCAGCGTAGGGAGCCGGGAGGGGAGGGGCAGCGTAGGGAGCCGGGAGGGGAGGGGCAGCGTAGGGAGCCGGGAGGGGAGGGGCAGCGTAGGGAGCCGGGAGGGGAGGGGCAGCGTAGGGAGCCGGCAGGGGAGGGGAGGGGCAGCGTAGGGAGCCGGGAGGGGAGGGGCAGCGTAGGGAGCCGGGAGGGGAGGGGCAGCGTAGGGAGCCGGGAGGGGAGGGGCAGCGTAGGGAGCCGGGAGGGGAGGGGCAGCGTAGGGAGCCGGGAGGGGGGCGTTAACACACAGCACTGCGACAATGGATGTTCTGCCCTATTGGCACGTCTTTCGCTATAAATATTCATAAGCTGTAATCGTTTACCAACCGGAAGCTATTTATTGTTAGAAAGCCGAGAAAGCGGAAGACGCACCGGAGCTGACGATCTGGATTTTAATATAGGATTTATGTGGACAGTGAGGCACATCGACTTCTGTCCAAATTTGTGGCTGCCCATGGTTCCGAAACTACTGCGATTCATTCATTAAAAGCTGGCTTGCTTTGCTATCATTGAGGCTAATCGTGTCATGGGGCATTTTTAAAATTTATTTACCTAGCAAAGTTCACAAGATGTATTCCTCGAAAATCCAATTTTACTAAAATATTCATGAATAAATGAATGAATGAAAAGGGAATTTATCTCATGCTGCAGAAGAAAAAAAATAGTTATGTTTCAGAGCCTTGCATAATTTTGTGAATTATTATTAATATACTATTAATTTTGTATTTATAATTACACAATTTGTAACATGGCCAGCCTTGCACTTGCATTGCTTAGTCCAGGGTTAAACACCATGTGCAATGAAGAGCATCATATTTTAATATACATACAAAAAACAAAGAAAAAAGGAGGGTGTGTAGTTTCTGTGTGGAGTTTCTGTGTGGAGTTTACTCCCCGTGACCGTACCGGTTTTCTCCAGGTGCTTTGGTTTCCTGTCACAGTCCACAGACATGCAGGTTAGGCTTGGAGACTACAGGTGTGTCTCAATTTTCTTCCACTCCCCCACTACCACTCGTCTCCTACCCGGACGTATGCAAAACTGCCTGTACGCTTAGTTCAAGTACAAGTAGCATGTTCAGTATACAATGTACCTGACATTGCGGTTTACGTCGAGACATTAATTAATATGTAACCATTAATATGTAATGAATTAATGTAATTAATATGAAAGCAACATTAAATTAGGACACAAAGACCCGTTTCCGGGGCAAAGAGGAGAGGAGGTGGTAGTGGAGGAAAGGAGGGTGCATTTATCGAGTATTGGGACGCACCCTACATATTGCCCGTAGGTATGAGTGTGTGTCCTGTGATGAAATGGTGACCTGACCAGGGTGTATACCTGCCTCTTGCACAACAATGGGATAGCCCACCCCCCACACACACACCTTTCCCCTGTGACTCTGACCAGGAATAATTGGGTTAGATATTGATCACAAGCGCTGTTACTATCTAGCTATTGCTAGATGAATCCCCTTCCCCTAGCTATTGATATATTGCAGCCTCTATTTGTTCCATCTTGCCTTTAAAAAACAATTATTATCCAGGGACATGCTGTGTATTTGGATAATCAGAGGGAGCCAAGCTTGTATGAGCTGCATAAACGATCTGTTACAAACAACGTAAAGGGCACTGTGTTCATATTAGTCTCAAACGTCAGGTGAGAAACATAAGAATATGGAGGAAGTAAACGTTTTGAAAACAGTATGTTAAATGAAAACAATATTTGAAAAATTGTATTTTACAATGAAGTTTAGTTTTGCTTAATTTTTTCACAATTGATACAAATGCTGAATAAACTCGGAGACAATAATAATACTAATAATAATAATAATGGATAAACTTCGTTCTGCACAATGAGACTACATATCCAGTCTCTCCCTGTGAGTTATTTTGAGCATGCGTAAAAGGATGTCCATGTTTGGGGCGGTCACGTTGGAAGCCTCGGTCCAATCGGATCTTATGCTCCCGGAGTAGAGGCCTGTGGATCAGATCGGTATAAGATGGCGACCGCGGAGCCGGTGAGTGAATTTACTCCGCTGACACATATGGCCGCGCAGGCCACTTAACGGCGTCTTTTGGTTAACTTTCGCCACGGGGACTGTACTAGAGAAATACACGGACAAGAAAAGTGTTGTCCTGGTCGTGATTGCGGGAAGAAAGTGGCCCAGCTAGTTTGGGGAATGTGGTGCTTTACGGCGTGTTTGTAGGAGGGGAGGGCAGCTACACGGGACCCCGTCGGGAGAGTGAGAAGCGGGTCTCAGCGTTAAACATTCAAGCGCTGTTTAGGTGTGACTAACGGCTCTCCGAGCGACACTGGAGCCGCCGGGGCCTGTGCAGCCGCACGCCTGTATGGCAGCTCGTACGCAGGGGTGTTGTCACTGAAGAACGGGACTAAAGTGCATTACCATCGTGAACAAAAAAGCACAACCCCCTTTTTCTTTTCTTCTTTTAAATCGGCGGACAGCCATATGGCGTCCGGCTCCGGCTTGTGGAGACAAACTTAGGCCAACGCAGCGTCAGCTCGCTGGTTATGAAGGCCACCTTATTATACGTGTCCAATGCTAACGTTATAGCCAGTTTACTCTCCAATTATGATGAGTTCAGCTGCGCTCTAACGTGCACTGGCCGGGAGGAGAGGCGCCTCGTCCCCGCAAAGCCAGGCAGTTACAGCCCGGTAACCTGTTAGGCAGCCTCGCTAATTAAGGAAAGTTGTGCCCCAGAAGGGAAAGAATGTAACGTTAGCACTTTGTGTGTGTGTGGTGTGTGTGTAGTGTGTGTGGTGTGTAGTGTGTGTGTGTGTGTGTGCGCGCGCAGGATAACTTGGAAAACTTAATTTAGGTAACTTGGATAAGAATTTCAACAAGTGTTATTTAAGTGACGTTAGCTTGCAGGCTGCTTCATTTAGTTAGCTGGCTAAAGTTACCTGGGTTTTACTGTTTTTGGTTGTTCACCGAAGGCCATATATTATTATTTTTATTATTATTATTATTATTTTTATTATTATTATTATTATTACGACCCGAGTAGCTGACTAACTGGTCAGTTGTTGTTATACCATGCAGGCTAATATGTGTTAAGTTAGCGAGCCACAGCACTGACCTGTTTCACAGAGGTTTGTTTGAGAATGATGCATTCCTCTTGTTCAAACCTATTTTTCTACAGTCTGTGGTTCAAACTCATACTGGTTAGTTGCTAATCGCCTGAGACAGTTGGTTTCCAAAAATACGATATAGTTAATGTATAAAGATTTAAAATATACTTTTGAAGCATGGCACAACGGTATGATAGTGCTCCCCTCCTTGCTTTTACCGTAAATAGGTCTAGGCCTAGTAATAGTAATAATAATAATAATTCATTAATTGGTAGTATTGATATGTATTAGTAGGATTTACACCAATCATGTGTTTTCTATATATATATATATATATATAGCTGTAAAAAGTTGAGAAAAATACAGAATATTTGCAGGAATAAATGAACATGGCATATAGTCCTTCCTGCACTGCAGTAAACAGTGCCAGGTTTTAAAGTATGAAATGCCTTGCTTGTTTAATGGTTTATTATATCAACACGAGGCGATGATCATCTTCATTGCCACCTGTTAAATGGGCAGAAAGTAAAAGTGAACTTAGACCTCACATTTTGGATCATTGACTCTGTGAGTCTGATGGAGGCTTTAAGAATACCTGCCTGAAGCCAAACCCGCTAGTTTTCAGGCAGACATTTTTGCAAGAGTCTGGAGAACAAATTTGCCAAAGTGAGCTCATGGTGGTTTTTCAGGAACAGCAAGATGATGGGATGAGTGGTGCTGTAAGCCACGGTCTGGTCTCGGTTGCTCATGGGGAAAGCTTGTTTGGAGATTCCCTCCAACCTTACTGAGGAGTATTACATGTTGGACATTTCCAGAGTCGGGCAGAAATAAAGTGCTTTATTGTTCTTACGCTTACGTTCCACTCCTTCCTACAGGAAACCACTGCAAACCCCCAAAGTCCTGAAGAAGAAAAAACCGAAGAAATTACTCAAGAGGTTGTCAGCCCCGAAAGCTATATTAAACATCCACTACAGAACAGGTGAGTTTCCTTTGAACAAAAGCACTGGATGTCGGGATGTATTTCATGCTCATCGATCAACACTGGTTAGGGCCGTACTCTAATTATGTTCTTGTCCTGCGTGGCCATTGATTTTTCCCCGGGTTTAATTTTGACGTAATTTTCGCATTGCTCCACATCGATTTGGGCATCCGGTTAGCTCTGCGTGTTAAGTTATAAATGTGAGTATTCATCAGTTTTGAGAGAATGTTTTGGGTATCCTCGTGATGGCATGCATAGGTCAGCTCTTTGCATCTCTCTCTCCCAGCACATCTTGTCAAGTCTGTGTTGAGGAGGGTTTTAAACTTTTATAGTGTTATTATCTCCGGACCCAATATTTATATCAGCGTTATATGAAAGTTGCTGAATTAGCCAAAGTCCTGATGGCCTTTCAGATGGTTTCTTTTCTCTTGTACATGTATAATGGTTGTGTCCGCCCTGAGGTGGTTAAACCCCCAAAATAAGCAACGGCATTCATGTTCTGATGTATAATTATGGCCCTTTGCCTAATTACACTATGAAGTATGAAGTAAAAATGTTTTAATAAGTGGGAGGAATGTCTCTGACTGGAATGTGAGCGGTTATTTTATGATGCATTGAGGGACAAATCTGGGCCTACCAGTGGACATGTGACCCGCTCGACAAAAAATCTGGATAAATAAATAAATAAATAAATAAATGTATATATTTTTTCCACATCAGACTCATTTTTGTAGAGCGGGTCACATATACTGGTTATACGATATCACAGGTTAGGCTAAGATCATCAGCTATTAAGCGACTGTGACTGGCAGGCTGCGCCCAGCTATGCCATTAAGCGACTGTGACCGGCAGGCTGCACCCAGCTATGCCATTTACTGACTGTGACTGGCAGGCTGCACCCAGCTATGCCATTAAGCGACTGTGACCGGCAGGCTGCACCCAGCTATGCCATTAAGCGACTGTGACTGGCAGGCTGCACCCAGCTATGCCATTAAGCGACTGTGACCGGCAGGCTGCACCCAGCTATGCTATTAAGCGACTGTGACCGGCAGGCTGCACCAGCTATGCTATTAAGCGACTGTGACCAGTGGGCACATTTGTGGGTAAAATTGACCATTTGCACTGCCTCAAGACATTGCCTGTGTATCATGACCTCAATGATTGTGAAGGCAATGGCAACAATCATATTTAATGCAATTAAAATAAGATCCAACCCACTTATTAAGATCCCTGTTGGGAAGAAATAGTGATGAATTAATACTGAAAAACCCACGTACCTGCTCTGGTTGTCTTTGTCATGGAATAATGAATAAAAGTGAAAGTCTAAAGAATGCATAAACTCGGATAGTGCTATGTTAATCTATGCCAAAAACTGGTATCAATCAAAGCATAAGATGGGAATAGAAGCGGTATAGAAGGGGTATAGGTGTAAGATAGCCGTGATGACCAAGCTAGACCGGCCACGCTTAGGCACCACCTAAGCCTCTTTTTGAGCCAGGAAAAGGCTTGTGTGCCATTGGAGCCTCCCAGCAGTATCCCAGTTGCCCACAGGTGTCAAATCATTTCAAATCAATATTTATGTATCAGCTGTATTAGGTGTATCAGCTCTTGTCAGAGTGTAATTCCACCACTCCAATTGGTACTAGCTCTCCTGTAGTACTGTGTGTGGCCTGCAGGGGATACAATAGTCACTGGTTCTTCTGTAGTACTGTGTGTGGCCTATAGGGTGTAAAATAGTCACTGGCTCACCTGCAGTACTGTGTGTGGCCTGTAGGGTGTAAAATAGTCACTGGCTCTTCTGTAGTGCTGTGTGTGGCCTGAAGGGTGTAAAATAGTCACTGGCTCACCTGCAGTACTGTGTGTGGCCTGTAGGGTGTAAACTAGTCACTGGCTCTTCTGTAGTGCTGTGTGTGGCCTGAAGGGTGTAAAATAGTCACTGGCTCACCTGCAGTACTGTGTGTGGCCTGTAGGGTGTAAACTAGTCACTGGCTCTTCTGTAGTGCTGTGTGTGGCCTGAAGGGTGTAAAATAGTCACTGGCTCACCTGCAGTACTGTGTGTGGCCTGTAGGGTGTAAACTAGTCACTGGCTCTTCTGTAGTACTGTGTGTGGCCTATAGGGTGTAAAATAGTCACTGGCTCACCTGCAGTACTGTGTGTGGCCTGTAGGGTGTAAAATAGTCACTGGCTCTTCTGTAGTGCTGTGTGTGGCCTGAAGGGTGCAAAATAGTTACTGGCTCTCCTGTAGTACTGTGTGTGGCCTATAGGGTGTAAAATAGTCACTGGCTCTCCTGTAGTACTGAGTGTGGCCTGTAGGGTGTAAAATAGTCACTGGCTTTTCTGTAGTACTGAGTGTGGCCTATAGGGTGTAAAATAGTCACTGGCTCTCCTGTAGTACTGTGTGTGCCCTGTAGGGTGTAAAAAGACTGAGATGTAAGGTAAGGCACCGAGGGTAAATTGCACTGCGTAACAGGGAATCGGCTTTCTCTCTGCAGATGGTCTCTTTGGTTCTTTAAGAATGACAAAAGCAAAACCTGGCAGGCCAACCTCCGCCTCATTTCCAAATTTGACACAGTGGAAGATTTCTGGGCGTAAGTACTTCCTCACACACACATGAATATGAATAGACACTGCTGCCAAAATGTGAAATCAATGCATGGCTGAACACAACTTATGTCTTGTGTTGGGTGGTAAAATGTATAAATCTCAAATTATTAGTATGCCTTATATGCATGCGTCTCTTAAACGGATCAATGGTTTGTATTTAGAGTAATAAATGCCACTAGCTGGTGACAAAGTACAAAGCATAATGATATAAAAATCGCTAAGGAGTGCTCTTAATTGTTTCCAATAGTTTACCCCAGAAAACTAACGTTCGTTATATAATTAATATACTGATAAATGATACACATGCACTCAGACTGCAGGTCAGTTGGCATGGCAAAGGAAGGGTCCAGTGATTACCCTATCTAATGATTATATGACTGAAATTGTATATTGGTGTGGTCACAACCACACAGTCTGTGAGGGGATTCATGTCACTGTTTACGGTTGTTTGTGCACCTCACACCGCTGTTTACCGCCGTTTGTGTACCTCACACCGCTGTTTACCGCCGTTTGTACGCCAAACACGGCTGTTTACTGTGTGGAGTGACACTCCAGTTAAAAGTAACCTGACAACAATCACTTCACGGCAGCAGTCTTTAGACTGTCAGGTTATTGGCATATAAATGCGATTATGTGCAGTTAAAATTTCAGAGCACTACAGATCGCTTTCAGCTGAGTAACGGGATCTGACGTTTGATCGCTAGTCTAAATGGCGAGAGGGAACTTTATTAAATGTTCTCAAGAGTTGACCCTGTTTTTGCTCAGTAATATTGCGTGAATTGCTTTTGACATTTTCAGTTTTTCTGTAGAAAGTGTTTGAGCATTAAATGTGAAGTGTTTACTCTGCAGTGTAACATTAATACTTCTGTTTTCTCCAGTCTCTACAACCACATCCAGCTCTCCAGCAACCTCATGTCTGGCTGTGACTACTCTCTTTTCAAGGTAGGAAGTGTTTTTATCTGTGTTTTCTCCCAGCGGACTGAAGATGGCCTCGTGCAAGCCAAATGTAACATTTATGAACATTAGCAACAGCAGCTTTGTGTCCCTCTGCTCTGTGCATTATGCAGTGAAAGGTGCTATAACAGTATGTGAGGATTGTGGTGCTATAACAGTATGTGAGGATTGTGGTGCTATAACAGTATGTGAGGATTGTGGTGCTGTGAATGATCCAGTAGGCTATTTCAGTCTGGTGGATCCCCTCAATCTGGTAGATCTGTCTGGTGTGGTTGGTCTGGTAGGTGTCATGTGCGGCTGCAAGATTAATCTAATACGGGTTTTATAATGAGAGTAGTTGCTGCCGTGCAGTATGTCTGTGATGTATCTGTATCAGGTCTGTAATAAGTCATTTTGTCTTTCTTTCCTCTCTCTCTGTAATCATACCTGATGCTGTAGTTGGTTATTTGCACCAGGTGTGGTTAAAAAAAAAAAAGACATTAAAGATAGCCGATACGGCGCATGCCGACAGTTATTTTTATTACGCATAAATTTTTTTTAAATAATAAAATAAAATAATTTAAAAAAAGAGTGACTAGGTACATCGTGTAGCCCCAGTGTCTAGTGTCCAGGATCAACGAGGTTGTGGTGGATCTGTTGGATACAGCATTATGGTCAATTTGGACCCAGTGGATCCATGGGTGTGGTGGAGCCCCTGCACGTAGTGGATCCCCTGTGTGTGGTTGATTCCCCCATGCGTGGTAGATGTGCAAGCTATCCTGCGTTTCAGATTCTAGCGCTAACCAGACAGAACCAGAAGCAGCCCTGGGGCTCTGAGGTAGCCTTTAAGTGCGTTGCGGTAAACTTCTCTCTCCAGAGGTCAAACGGCTCTATATACAGAGTCAGGGGGCTCGGTGTGTCGGCACGGCAGAAAGTGAAGCCATCGTTGTGCCGTAATTAACCGCAGATGAGCTATTTTAAGTGCCTTTCTCCTGGAAGCGCAGGACAGTTTGAGCACAGACTGAAAAGAGGCTCTCTCTTATGTAGTGTATAATTCTCTCTCTCTCTCTCTCTCTCTCTCTCTCTCTCTCTCTCTCTCTCCCTTGTTCTCTTTCGCTCTCTCTCTCACACACACACACACACACACACACACACACACACACACACACACACACGGCTGGTCAGTAGCTCTGTTTGCAGTAATGTGAATGCCCCGGGCTGGGAGAATGATTAATGACAGTTTCTCACTGGACATGTGTAATATCAGTAAAATGGACTGCTCTGCTATAAATGTATTTAAACCTTACTTGATTCATATTTGAGTGCATATTTGGTTTAAGACCCTCAGTTTATATTTGAGTTTGGTTTCCCATTTTATTGGCTACATCAGTGTCAAGTACTTGAGTTAAGCATTTGCAAAGATGGGTGAACTTCTGCACAGAAGTGTGTTTTTTTTTTCTCTAGTGTGGAATGGGCTCCTAGTCCCTGCATCTATCACTTTCAAAGAAATGATTACGTTGTGTTACTTTGGCTTTGAGTTGGGCCTGGCAGACTTCCCTGCTTCAATAAAATGCATTTGGTGTCAAATACAGCAGAGAAAATGCAATTTCTATTTGCACTGGGGATTCTGCACACTGCACACACACTACATGGCTCATTTTTACTGGGGATTCTGCACACTGCACGCACACTACACGGCTCATTTTTACTGGGGATTCTGCACACTACACGGCTCATTTTTACTGGGGATTCTGCACACTACACGCACACTACATGGCTCATTTGTACTGGAGATTCTGCACACTACACGGCTCATTTTTACTGGGGATTCTGCACACTACACGCACACTACATGGCTCATTTTTACTGGGGATTCTGCACACTACACGCACACTACATGGCTCATTTTTACTGGGGATTCTGCACACTACACGCACACTACATGGCTCATTTTTACTGGGGATTCTGCACACTACACGCACACTACATGGCTCATTTTTACTGGGGATTCTGCACACTACACGCACACTACATGGCTCATTTTTACTGGGGATTCTGCACACTACACGCACACTACATGGCTCATTTGTACTGGAGATTCTGCACACTACACGCACACTAACTACATGGCTCATTTGTACTGGAGATTCTGCACACTACACGGCTCATTTTTACTGGGGATTCTGCACGCTACACGCACACTACATGGCTCATTTGCGGTCGTCTATTACAGTTATGGTTTTAGTTAGCGGTTATGGTTTTAGTTAACCGCCAACTAAAACCATATGTAATTTCTCTTTGCAGTGTAAGTAGACCGATAAAGGTGTACACCGGTGTAGTGTATAATTCAGTGTAAGTAGACCGTTAAAGGTGTACACCGGTGTAGTGTATAATTCAGTGTAAGTAGACCGATAAAGGTGTACACCGGTGTAGTGTATAATTCAGTGTAAGTAGACCGTTAAAGGTGTACACCGGTGTAGTGTATAATTCTTTCCAGAATAGAATTTTTCCCGGCCACTTCCGGATCTGTCACTTGAACATGACAAATAACCAATCACTGCTCAACTACAATCAGGAAGTAGTAGTAGAGAAATGTCCAATCGGATAACACTGTTTGTGCACATTTATGAAAAGACCAGATTTTTTTTTCAAGCTATCCGTGGTCCGTAGATAGCATTTGTGCTACTCTACATAGCATTCATGTGAAACCTAGCTACCTTGCAAACAGCTAGACTAGCTATATAGATGCATACCTTTAAAAGCGTTATTAAATGTACTCGCGCACGTCGTGTATACCTGTACATACAATAGACACACGTTTCTTTTACAAATGTTTATTTACAGGCTGATTATACATATACATAGAAAATGATCAACCCACTCATAGATCGCTGGCTAGCATAGAGCAACGGTCCCCAACCTTTTTTGGGCCACGGACCGGTTTCACATAAGACAATATTTTCACGGACCGGCCTTCATGGTGTGGCGGGATAAATATGACGAAATAAAATGATACGACTGGCATAAAAACAAATATAAAGTGCATAAAAAATACAACTCACCATCTCAAGAGAGACAGACGCGCAGATGGATGGTTCCGGTCTTTTTTCAAAATAAAACATCTTTCAGATTCTGAATACATTTTTTTTTTTATTGATTATCAGTCTTTCTGTGCGGCCCGGTACCAAATGACCCGCGGACCGGTACCGGTGGTTGGGGACCGCTGGCATAGAGTATATAATCCATTCAGTTCAGTGCTAGTAGCTAGCAAGATGTACAATAAAGCAATGGACCCAGAAGTGGCTGGAAAAATGATATGCTGCTCCGGTAAAGGGGGTGTACTGTAATTCCACTGTAGCATATTGTGCTGTGATAGGACGGCATTGAGCCTCTCTCTAACATCCTGGGCTGTGATAGGACGGCATTGAGCCTCTCTCTAACATTCTGTGCTGTGATAGGATGGCATTGAGCCTCTTTCTAACATCCTTCGCTGTGATAGGACAGCATTTAGCCTCTCTAACATCCTGTGCTGTGATAGGACAGCATTGAGTCTTTCTAACATCCTGTGCTGTGATAGGATGGCATTGAGCCTCTTTCTAACATCCTGTGCTGTGATAGGACGGCATTGAGCCCATGTGGGAGGATGAGAGGAACAAACGTGGAGGACGATGGCTGATTACACTCAACAAGCAACAGCGCCGGGCGGACCTGGATCGCTTCTGGCTGGAAACGGTGAGTGAACCCACTAACCTTTAACCCTTGCCCTTTCCACCCCTACCTACTGTCGGTCCTGTCCAATCCCCCCCCCCCCCACATCTCACATCCGAGTCTCTCCCAAAATGTCCCCTGTAGCCACTGGACCCTCACCCCCACCGAAATCACCTCAAAGTTCTGTTCTGTTGAAGGCTTCAGCGTTCCCTTGGGCTTTTGAAAGTACTTTATTTTCAATGAGAAAAATGTAGGGTCAAGAAGGTGCTTGGATTTTGCTTGAAGGTGCTTGATTGTCTGTTAGCTGATACGTTTTATGAAATACTTTTTCTCTCTCTCTAACCGAACCCTTACAATGGAAACAGAAGGCAGACGTTTTGTCAGACGTGCAATTTTAAAGTACAATGCATTTTTTCTGGCACATCTCATGTGAGCATTAATCTGTGAATATGGCCCTGGAGAACTGTGAGTGTTGTCCTTGAAGATGGTTTGAAAGCCCTTGAATTGTGTGTGCGATCATAATGGCATGCTTGTGGCGTAGCTTCTCTGCCTGATTGGAGAGGCCTTCGATGACTACAGCGACGAGGTGTGTGGGGCTGTCGTCAACATCCGAACGAAAGGCGACAAAATAGCTGTGTGGACGACGGACTACGAGAACAGGGAGGCCATAACCCATATAGGGTGAGTTGAGGCCGAGCGGTCTGTACGTAGGTGCTGACGGGTGAGTTGAGGCCGAGCGCTCTGTACGTAGCCGCTGTCAATGCTGTGTGATGTGGTTCTGGTACGTATGGTACTCAGGGTCATACGGGGGTCATTGTGTGCCTCCCACGTCCCTTCCCCTTACGCCCTTTTTAATCAACTGTGATTTTCGTTTGACTGCTGCTACTATAAAAAAAATGTTTTAAAAAGTATGACATTTACTCTGAATCTGATTTGAGTGAGAGCCCTGAGTAATGATTTAAAAGCTTACGGTGTCACTGTTGCGTCTCTGAAGTGGTTTTCCCGTCTGTCTGGGCTGCAGGAGGGTGTACAAGGAGCGATTAGGGGTCCCGCAGAAGCTGACCATTGGATACCAGTCCCACGCCGACACGGCCACCAAGAGCGGCTCTACCACCAAGAACAAATTCATCGTCTGAGGAGCCTGGCAGTGCCATATCTGTACACTTTCACTGCCTTTTCTTTCTTTCTTTTATACACTTTCTTTCTTTTCTTTTTTAAAATCGAGTTCTGAGATGACTGCGTCATGCAATCCACACCCAGGTTAAACCAAAGCTTCTTCAAAAGCAGAACGGACTGCGTTTGATCAAATGTGGAGAAAACCGTGTTCATCGTACCGTCGTACCGCCTGGTGTCCTTTCACTCACCTGCTCATTCTTCAGTTTTTATTACACGCAAAAAAAAAACATAAACCACAAAAACAGTCAAAAGAACTTGAATTTTCACCTGTGCAATTAAATTTGTGCATTAACCTCAGAAGAAAAAGGAACGATGTGAAATAAAAGAACCATGTTTGTCTTTTAAATCTTCTGTTGATTAGTTAAATGGCAGGAAATACATTTTTGAATCTTTTTTCAAATTGCTTTTTGCTTCTCTGTACAGCAGTGCTATTGCTGTAATTCTTAATACTATTAAGCCTTTTAATTTATTTCGTTAATTTTTGCCAGAAGATTTATAGCCTCCGCCATTTTGGTTGTTTTGAAAGCTTAGTTTGGTTTTGTTTTCGAGGGGTTTGGACGTATAAAGAGTGTAATCAGGCTATAATGTGATTTGCTGTAGCTTCATTTTTTTCTTGAGTATTAACAGAATTAAAAATGGTTTTGCAATTCAGTAGTGTTTTTTTTCTTAATGATATTGTGGATTTTTTATGTAACTTGTAATTTTTACATTCCTTGCTATAAATGGTGAGATACATGGGGAAAGAAACCCATTGTTTTATGTTTGGCTGCCTTTTCAGACATGTATTCATTTTGAATATAATTTGCTTTAATTGAATGCCTCAATTTGAAACCCCCTTGTATAAAGACGAAGAGAAAAAAATAACGTCTGTAAATAAACGTGTACATTGAACTGTCTTTTTTATTTTTTTGAAAAAGCAAAACTTATTTCACCAAATACAATGGATTTATTTAACTTTTATTTACATTTTTATATAAAGTGTTAAGCAAGTGTTGTTGTCTTTCTGTAGAACTGAATTTCACTCATTCATTTAGCCTGCCGCAGTAGTTTTGTGTGTGTTACCTGCGGAGTGGGAGAATATCAAGAGCTGCTAAAGCTTGTGAAGCTCAAAGGGTGTTTTCACTGGGTTAATGAGGTGCGCTGGTGTTTGGGTGAAGCTCAAAGGGTGTTTTCACTGGGTTAACGAGGCGAGCTGGTGTTTGGGTGAAGCTCAAAGGGTGTTTTCACTGGGTTAATGAGGCGTGCTGGGGTATTGGTGCATTATGACAGGGTTGAGGAATTTTACTGAAGATTCAGGACAGAAGTGAAGTTATACTGTTGCAGTGAAGTGATTCTATTCAATGCAGTGATAAGTCTCAATGTCAGTCTCTGCCTCATTTTGTGCTTCTCTAGTTGGTAGTTTAGCATGGTAGCTTTTAGCGTTCACTTTGTTTTGGAACTGGCGTTTTGTATTTGCAGTGTTGGCCAGTGAGCAGTAAGGGGGCGGGTGCCAGGTTTGGCTTTGCAGTGTTAGCCAGTGAGCAGTAAGGGGGCGGGTGCCAGGTTTGGCTTTGCAGTGTTGGCCAGTGAGCAGTAAGGGGGAGGGTGCCAGGTTTGGCTTTGCAGTGTTGGCCAGTGAGCAGTAAGGGGGCGGGTGCCAGGTTTGGCTTTGCAGTGTTAGCCAGTGAGCAGTAAGGGGGCGGGTGCCAGGTTTGGCTTTGCAGTGTTAGCCAGTGAGCAGTAAGGGGGCGGGTGCCAGGTTTGGCTTTGCAGTGTTGGCCAGTGAGCAGTAAGGTGGCGGGTGCCAGGTTTGGCTTTGCAGTGTTGGCCAGTGAGCAGTAAGGGAGCGGGTGCCAGGTTTGGCTTTGCAGTGTTAGCCAGTGAGCAGTAAGGGGGCGGGTGCCAGGTTTGGCTTTGCAGTGTTGGCCAGTGAGCAGTAAGGGGGCGGGTGCCAGGTTTGGCTTTGCAGTGGCTAGTGAGCAGTAAGGGGGTGGGTGCCAGGTTTGACCAATTAAACGACTGGGATTTCAGGGATGTCTGCTCTGCTGAGGTTTAGGAAGTTGATGGGTTCCACATGGGTTCCACATGGGTTATGACACTCTCCTCTCCTATCTCCCCCCAGAGCGGCCGTCTTCCTGTTAATACTTGTAGAGAAATCCACAGCCATTCTGGAAACAGGAGTGTCATTTACTGCAGTTAGTCACAGCAATGCACAATGTGGCAGGGACCAATCAGCTGGTCCGTTCCATAGTCACACTTTCATTGAGTGATATTTACAGGGCTCAATTGGTTTGGCTGCTGAAGCTGTTTGTCGCAGTTGTAAAAAATTCAATGTTAATAAAAAAAATGTATATACGCACGCATATGCATCCAGTTCAACCTGCTTACTGAATACTTTGTGATTCAACCTTAAAGCGGTTTTGAAAAAAAAAAAAAAAATGTTATTAAAGCGTGACGTGCTTCAGTAAACGTGCGGGCTTCCTGCTGAAGAGCTGTGCGGACGAGAGAGAGACGTGGGGGCTTCCTGCTGAAGAGCTGTGCGGACGAGAGAGAGACGTGGGGGCTTCCTGCTGAAGAGCTGTGCGGATGAGAGAGGGATGGACTGATAATGAATCTTCTGGAAACGATCGTTAATGACATTCAGAGGGCAGTGGTGATATTTGTTTTCCTTGTTGCCAGCTGATTAAAAAGGGACTTGACTGCTTGTAATTGCTTTGCGAACGTGGCCATTAATGAGTGGGAGCAAAGTGCATTAGGTTGCCGCTGGCGATGGGGAAAGGAAACGTTAAAGCCGTTATCGCTCTCCTGATGAAGCCCGCCCTAATGCAGAGACGTGTTGCTGTTGGAGATTTTTTTTTAATGTGGGTGGGATGCCGTTTCACATCCTCAGCAAAGCAGAACTTCGCGCCGCAGTTTCAACAGGATAATTAATTTAATCTGAACAAAACTGACACATGCAAGCCTCCGCTTAACAAAGGAGATCAAATATCCTGGCTAGGAAATAATGGGCCAATGGTCCTGATAACCAGGCCTGACGCTGGCTTTTTGCCTCAGGCAGACCAGGGGGGTGTACTACGAAGCATGATTACTGAGTTAGCTGGATGACCAGGGAGGTGTACTACGAAGCATGATTACTGAGTTAGCTGGATGACCAGGGAGGTGTACTACGAAGCAGGATTACTGAGTTAGCTGGATGACCAGGGAGGTGTACTACGAAGCAGGATTTCTGAGTTAGCTGGATGACCAGGGGGGTGTACTACGAAGCAGGATTACTGAGTTAGCTGGATAACTGCACTGAGCAAAACCCAGAACCCTCCCAAATCTGGAACATGGATTGAAGTAAAAAGAGCCGTTCCCAGTTTTACCCCCCAAAGTACCACTCCATTACTGGGAGGCCAGTGTGTACACTGGGCTCTGACCCCTGCTCCTGGTCTCTCTTTTAAATCAGCCAATGTTTTTTTTAATAGATTTATAGAAAATACACTTAAAGTAACTCCAAAGCAACGTGTACAGCATTGTGCTCCAGAGGCCGTACATATAAACATTAATTTCATTGCGTTTGTGCACAATTATGAATGTTAAAATCAGACTTAATTTCCTGCCAGTTCACCTTTATTCTCAGTTCTTAAGCTGCACAGGTTTTTCACTCCCAGGGGCCCCTGGGTAATATTGATTTCAGGAGCCACTCCACAGTTTTCTTCAGCACAAGTTGTATGGCCATAGGAGATATTTCCAATCGAAATAAGATTAAAGGTTTTTTTTGTTGTTGTTGAAGAATAAGCGAGTAATATACACGCATACAAGGTCCGGAGGCATAACATTGCTGTCCAGGCTTCTCTGGAGCTACTCAAAGAGTATATATTTTTTGGACCAAAGTAAAACCTGCCTGACCCGATAGCCACCATTGTAAAGCCGGCAGGTCTTTTGTGAACAAGGACATCTACAAAGTAAATAATGTAGTTGAAAGTATGGAAGGAGGATCACAGTGAATGGAAGATCTGATGTGTTATTTATTGTAGGACAAGGTTTCTATCAGTTGTCTTCTGCACCCTAACTGCTAGAAAAATGTTCATTCAGCTTTTTCACGTGTAAATATTTTACAATAGACTGAAGCCTTGCACCACACCTGCTTTAGCTGCTGTCTTTTCATCCCACCGAACGACTCAAACTATGGGCTATACCCATGGCAGACACTAGATGGCGATGTTGCTCCACTTGTCGTCTGACGGCCGGGGGCGTGTAGAATCGATCCGCTGACACGGTTGAATGGAGCCGCGCTGTCTTCGCGCGCAGTACCGCCGCCCAAACACAACCGCGAGCGCTCTAATTAGGACATCAGCAGCTCTCCGTCTTCGCCAGGAAAGAGACGTCTGTAAAGAGCAGCTGCTTCTCAAGTGTTTAAATGTTCCTGATGCCTAGGGCAGCAGCCCAGGTCCAGCTTTGTGAGAAAAAGAGATGGAGAGAGAGAGAGTGAGGATACAGAGATGGACAGAGAGAGAGAGAGAGAGAGAGGACAGAAAGACAGAGAGAGAGAAAGGAGGAAGGAGCAAAGGAAGAGGGCCCTGAGGGGTCTGTGGTGTTAGGATCCTTCTCAGGCACATTGATGACGCACATCTGAACCACCGCTCATAGAGACAGACACACAACAGCCTGAGAGATGACTGACAGTTTAAAGTGGCTCTTACCCCCGCCCCCCCCCTGCAATGTCCTATATTCCTGCACCCCCCCCCCCCCCATCCCAGCCCAGCCCCAATTCCAGATCCCCCACAATCCCACAGACATCATGGCGGCGGGTCCAGGTGATGTCACTAACAGATGCCTTGTTAGAAGGCTGTAAAACGGGGCGTAACGCGGCTCTGAAAGCTCCGCCTCTCTTCTCGCCGGCATTCGCATCCTTTTCCCCTCCCCTCGGGGCAGGACGGGCTCCCGCTCGGGGCAGGACGGGATCCCGCTCGGGGAGGACGCGGGCTGCAAAGGGGAGGGGCTACTGTTTTCAGCAGGTGTGCAGAGATTAAACTGCCTCACGCTGCTGCTTCTCTCTCTCTCTGCGCTGTATCCCTCCATTCTTTCCCTCTCTTCAGCCCTGTGCTATCCCCTGCCCCCCTCACTCGCACTATTATCTCCCTCCCTCCTTTTCTCTCTCTCTTTCAGCCTCTCCGTCAACCTTCCTCTTTCCCTCACTCTGTTCCCCCTCCCTCTCTCTCTCCCCTCTCCCCTCCCTCCCTCTCTCTCCTTCCGTTGACTGTGTGCATGCATACTGTACAAGCTCCATCATAACTGTCATTTCTGACTGCAGAATTCAGTGGAGGCAAAAATATTTCGCTGCAATTACTGTGTCAAATGAGTTTTTTCATCAGCGGCTGCAGTGAGAGTCGCAGGCAGAGAACAGCAGTCTTTCCCCCGATGCACAGACTGTCAAAAGAAGCCCTGGACACCATCAGTCTTCCCTGGGCCCTTATATCACACCTTTAATCTCTTCTCCGTTCACTGTACACCTCAGTGAATCTCATATCGCTTTATGAATAAAGAAAATCTCATTCTCAGCCTTTCATGTGATCTATAGAAACTACATGTAATTGTTTAAGGATGTAAAAGGTGCTGTTTTGAGTCTGTTTGCTTTTGTCCAATCTTCAGCAACAACAACTCAATTTCTTGGGAAATGTATGGTCCTGACCAAAACAAGCATGGATGGAGTTATGGGCCTGACTAAAACAAGCATGAAGGGAGTTATGGGCCTGACTAAAACAAGCATGAAGGGAGTTATGGGCCTGACTAAAACAAGCATGAAGGGAGTTATGGGCCTGACCAAAACAAGCATGAAGGGAGTTATGGGCCTGACTAAAACAAGCATGAAGGGAGTTATGGGCCTGACCAAAACAAGCATGAAGAGAGTTATGGGCCTGACTAAAACAAGCATGAAGGGAGTTATGGGCCTGACTAAAACAAGCATGAAGGGAGTTATGGGCCTGACTAAAACAAGCATGAAGGGGGTTATGGGCCTGACTAAAACAAGCATGAAGGGAGTTATGGGCCTGACTAAAACAAGCATGAAGGGAGTTATGGGCCTGACTAAAACAAGCATGAAGGGGGTTATGGGCCTGACTAAAACAAGCATGAAGGGAGTTATGGGCCTGACTAAAACAAGCATGAAAGGAGTTATGGGCCTGACCAAAACAAGCATGAAGGGAGTTATGGGCCTGACTAAAACAAGCATGAAGGGAGTTATGGGCCTGACTAAAACAAGCATGAAGGGAGTTATGGGCCTGACTAAAACAAGCATGAAGGGAGTTATGGGCCTGACTAAAACAAGCATGAAGGGGGTTATGGGCCTGACTAAAACAAGCATGAAGGGAGTTATGGGCCTGACTAAAACAAGCATGAAGGGAGTTATGGGCCTGACTAAAACATGCATGAAGGGAGTTATGGGCCTGACCAAAACAAGCATGAAGGGAGTTATGGGCCTGACTAAAACAAGCATGAAGGGAGTTATGGGCCTGACTAAAACAAGCATGAAGGGAGTTATGGGCCTGACTAAAACAAGCATGAAGGGAGTTATGGGCCTGACTAAAACAAGCATGAAGGGAGTTATGGGCCTGACTAAAACAAGCATGAAGGGAGTTATGGGCCTGACTAAAACAAGCATGAATGGAGTTATGGGCCTGACTAAAACAAGCATGAAGGGAGTTATGGGCCTGACTAAAACAAGCATGAAGGGAGTTATGGGCCTGACCAAAAAATGCATGAAGGGAGTTATGGGCCTGACTAAAACAAGCATGAATGGAGTTTTTGACTCATGGACCATGTTTCTTTCCCCCTGTGTCATTTTTAAAATATATATTTTTTTATTTTAAAGGGATAGTTCACTTTATGGAGTTATCTGATATTATATAATGTTATTATATATGTATTGTATGTATTTGATATTAGATTACATTAGTTTCCCAGGACCTGGCTGGTGGAGGGCCATCAACAGGTTTGTGGTCTAAAGCAATAAAATACACATCAAGATACTCCAGAGCAGCTTGTGCAGCGTCAGGGGGGTCGTATGCCGGTATATTATCAAATTATTCTTCTAAATAAAATTGTGTATAAGCATATTTTTGGTTGGAACGTTGTCCTATGGGACATACAATCTGAGACCAGAAGTACTGACAAGATATAAAAACTGATATTTATGTTTAGAATTGTGAATAAACACTATAAAATGTAATCTGTTCATAAGTACAGCCTCTGCAGATATAGAATCACTGTACAAGCTGCTATGTAGTTTCCTGAAGTGTATTTTCTTGCTTTAGACTACAAATCCCCAAATGTTCCTCTACCAGCCATTGCAAAGCCATCTGGTCAACACAAACCAAAAGCGGTCTGGGCCCATTTAAACACACACTAAACCTGACTGAAAACTGAAATAATAATATATATGGCTTGGATGAACACTAATTTCGTATTAGTTGATGATTATGCATATACATGTATATCAGGTATACCACATTAATATTGTTCATCTTTCTCACCTCTCAGACACGGTATCCATTGATTGGCCCAGACATAATGGCCACACAAACAAAAAGCAATGCTAATTCTCTACCAGCTTAGGTAGTGTGGTCGTGTGCTAACCTGAAGCCATTAAATGGTGACTAACATTTTCAGCAAACGCCAGATATGTTGTGGCTGTAAAGCAGCTACATTAGCAAGTTATGAAGTATCCAGCTTGAGCAGAGGCTAAGTCTGCTAGTTAACTAAAACTACTCACCTAATATCCAACCCCTCCATCGCCTCCCTGCGCTGGAAATCGGTCAGCATCCACTCAAACTTGATCCTTTCTGGCAAAGTTGGACACCTAGCAAAAATAGACTAGCTAAAAAGCCTGCTCAGTCAAACATTTCCCCATTTAAAAAAAAAGAATAAATCTTTTTATTAAAAAGAAAATTTCCTTCCGCTTAAATGTCTGTGACAAGATTATTAGTATCTTTCTGCACTGAATAGCTGAATAATGCTGGGCCTGAATTGGGTGCATCCAATGAATGGATACAGTCCCAAAGACTCAGATAGGTAGCTAGCATTGGCTAATCTTAGGTACCTATTTGTTCTGTGCTAAATAGCTAGATAGTGCTAGTTAGCTCAGTAATGCTAGATAGCCAACATATGCGTTACTACGTTTTTATTATGCTATGTTTTTTTTCATCAATAATTATATCAGTTTAAAACTGAATATTCAGAATAGTTTTCTAAATATTTAAACTCTTATTTAAACACTGGCCTTATTAGATCAAATACTATCTTTGTCTTATTAAACCAATGTTTGTAATCTCTAGTTCTGTGGTGGTGTTTGCTTACCATATGAAATTAACATTTGTAAGTTATTTTGGCTGAAAGCATTTGCCAAAAGTAATTTGTAAATTATAATTTCCATCTTGTGTACAAGTAAACTCCATCTCTTCCTGCATCTTGTGTACAAGTACACTACATCTCTTCCTGCATCTTGTGTACAAGTACACTACGTCTCTTCCTGCATCTTGTGTACAAGTACACTACATCTCTTCCTGCATCTTGTGTACAAGTACACTACATCTCTTCCTGCATCTTGTGTACAAGTACACTCCATCTCTTCCTGCATCTTGTGTACAAGTACACTACATCGCTTCCTGCATCTTGTGTACAAGTACACTACATCGCTTCCTGCATCTTGTGTACAAGTACACTACATCTCTTCCTGCATCTTGTGTACAAGTACACTACATCTCTTCCTGCATCTTGTGTACAAGTACACTCCATCTCTTCCTGCATCTTGTGTACAAGTACACTACATCTCTTCCTGCATCTTGTGTACAAGTACACTACATCTCTTCCTGCATCTTGTGTACAAGTACACTACATCTCTTCCTGCATCTTGTGTACAAGTACACTACATCTCTTCCTGCATCTTGTGTACAAGTACACTACATCTCTTCCTGCATCTTGTGTACAAGTACACTACATCTCTTCCTGCATCTTGTGTACAAGTACACTACATCTCTTCCTGCATCTTGTGTACAAGTACACTACATCTCTTCCTGCATCTTGTGTACAAGTACACTACATCTCTTCCTGCATCTTGTGTACAAGTACACTACATCTCTTCCTGCATCTTGTGTACAAGTACACTACATCTCTTCCTGCATCTTGTGTACAAGTACACTCCATCTCTTCCTGCATCTTGTGTACAAGTACACTACATCTCTTCCTGCATCTTGTGTACAAGTACACTACATCTCTTCCTGCATCTTGTGTACAACTTCCTGCATCTTGTGTACAAGTACACTACATCTCTTCCTGCATCTTGTGTACAAGTACACTGCATCTCTTCCTGTATCTTGTGTACAAGTACACTACATCTCTTCCTGCATCTTGTGTACAAGTACACTCCATCTCTTCCTGCATCTTGTGTACAAGTACACTACATCTCTTCCTGCATCTTGTGTACAAGTACACTACATCTCTTCCTGCATCTTGTGTACAAGTACACTGCATCTCTTCCTGCATCTTGTGTACAAGTATCTTGTGTACAAGTACACTGCATCTCTTCCTGCATCTTGTGTACAAGTACACTACATCTCTTCCTGCATCTTGTGTACAAGTACATTACATCTCTTCCTGCATCTTGACGGATGTGTAGAGTTTAAATACCTATATACAGTAAGTGTGATCATTTTTGTTTTCCATTACATTTTTCCTAATTTATATCTATTTTAATATTTCTGGAGCAGTATACAGTATATAGATTGATGACATTTGATTTTCTCAATGTTTTTTCTTAATTATGCTATGATTTCTTCTTTCACTTCATGGTGTGAGAGCAATATTGTTATTGAACTTTGACACCTGCCTTGCTGTTCTTTATAGTAAGTGATGCATCATTTTTAGTTGTTGCATTCTGAGCAGGAACACAAGATCTTCAGATAACAAACCCCACCTGACCACTGGATGAAACACCTGCTATTCTTCAGCTTCTGTAGGACTGGGGAACACATTTCTCCTGTGATTAATGCAGGATCTCTGCCTGTGAAATGTGAATAGTTTTTGATTCCCTTTTATTGTGGTAAAATTGAGAACCTTTTAGCAGTAAATGTGAAGTTTCTCTGGAAAATCTGCACACTTATCCAGGAAGTGGGAAATCTATGGATTTTTCATGGTGTTTGTTTGGGAAATACAGAGAGGGTCTTGTTTCAACACACAGTGATGACAGCACTCTATGCACACAGTTTCCCATATGAAGCCTATATCTGTCACTACGAGCTACAGCAGTGTGTTTAACACAGTACTATAAGCACTTTCCCATATTAAGCGTATATCTGTCACTACTAGCTACAGCAGTGTGTTTAACACAGTATTATAAGCACAGTTTTCCATATTAAGCCTATATCTGTTACTACAAACTACAGCAGTGTGTTTAACACAGTATTATAAGCACTGTTTCCCATGTGTGTGTGGTGGAGACTGTCTGGGTTGCCAGATTGACAAAACAGCGATATGCTGACATTTATTGAGATGATTACTTCTGAAGCAGTCCTATGGTCAGGAGCTTTCCCCCACACTCTGACCATGACAATGGTCAGTGTAGATTAAGGAGGAGAGTGGCAACCGGCCGTTTAGTCTGGTAATGAGAAAAAGCATGTTAATTGCCCTTGACTACCGAAGGTAAATTAATTATTGATTGTTTTCTACTCCTATCCTGTACTCCAAGTTCCTTTATCATTCCCTGGTGTAAGTACATTTCCTACTTTAATATTTATGCACAGTGCAACCCATGGGCAACTGAAGCATGTCTCCAAACAGGGGGGGGTGGGGGGGGGGGTGGGGGGGTGCTTCCAGAGCCAGACGGATAAAGTGGACCTTGAGCGATTATTTCTCCTTCCAACAAATCTCTACTGAAACCTCAACAGATAACAAAAGCCGTTTCCATTATCGGCCTGCCGTCACTTCATGGATGAAATGGCAGGTTGGCAGCAGAAGTTTGGAAGCGGCATCTTTACCAGCAGCAACATACAACAAGATAAATGAATGTATTTAACAAGACCAGACTGAGTGCACATTGCAGCAATTTTCGACCCCCCCCCCCCACCCTCTCAACCCACCCCAAGCTGCCTGGAAACAAAGATAATTAAATCCAAGATGAGCCCTTATTTAATTTAGCTCATCTGGATCTACCTGTTAAACTCAGTGAATTTGTTCTCTTGGAAGTAACAGTTGCTAATATTTCAATCCCACAAAACCAATGGACATGCTAACATTTCAGTCCAATAAAGAAATATAAATCACTAACATTTCAGTCCAATACAGAACTATGAACTGCTAACATTTCAGTCCAATGCAGAACTATAACCTGCTAACATTTCAGTCTAATACAGATGTACCAACCATTAACAATTCAGTCCAATAAAGAACTACAAACAGCTAACATTTCAGTCCAATACAGAACTACAAACAGCTAACAATTCAGTCCAATAAAGAACTACAAACAGCTAACATTTCAGTCCAATACAGAACTACAAACAGCTAACAATTCAGTCCATTACAGAACTACAAACAGCTAATAATTCAGTCCAATAAAGAACTACAAACAGCTAACATTTCAGTCCAATACAGAACTACAAACAGCTAACATTTCAGTCCAATACAGAACTACAAACAGCTAACAATTCAGTCCAATAAAGAACTACAAACAGCTAACATTTCAGTCCAATACAGAACTACAAACAGCTAACATTTCAGTCCAATAAAGAACTACAAACAGCTAACATTTCAGTCCAATACAGAACTACAAACAGCTAACATTTCAGTCCAATACAGAACTACAAACAGCTAACAATTCAGTCCAATACAGAACTACAAACAGCTAACAATTCAGTCCAATACAGAACTACAAACAGCTAACATTTCAGTCCAATACAGAACTACAAACAGCTAACATTTCAGTCCAATACAGAACTACAAACAGCTAACATTTCAGTCCAATACAGAACTACAAACAGCTAACATTTCAGTCCAATACAGAACTACAAACAGCTAACATTTCAGTCCAATACAGAACTACAAACAGCTAACATTTCAGTCCAATACAGAACTACAAACAGCTAACATTTCAGTCCAATAAAGAACTACAAACAGCTAACATTTCAGTCCAATACAGAACTACAAACAGCTAACATTTCAGTCCAATACAGAACTACAAACAGCTAACATTTCAGTCCAATACAGAACTACAAACAGCTAACATTTCAGTCCAATACAGAACTACAAACAGCTAACATTTCAGTCCAATAAAGAACTACAAACAGCTAACATTTCAGTCCAATACAGAACTACAAACAGCTAACATTTCAGTCCAATACAGAACTACAAACAGCTAACATTTCAGTCCAATAAAGAACTACAAACAGCTAACATTTCAGTCCAATACAGAACTACAAACAGCTAACATTTCAGTCCAATAAAGAACTACAAACAGCTAACATTTCAGTCCAATACAGAACTACAAACAGCTAACATTTCAGTCCAATACAGAACTACAAACAGCTAACATTTCAGTCCAATACAGAACTACAAACAGCTAACAATTCAGTCCAATACAGAACTACAAACAGCTAACAATTCAGTCCAATAAAGAACTACAAACAGCTAACATTTCAGTCCAATACAGAACTACAAACAGCTAACATTTCAGTCCAATACAGAACTACAAACAGCTAACATTTCAGTCCAATACAGAACTACAAACAGCTAACATTTCAGTCCAATACAGAACTACAAACAGCTAACATTTCAGTCCAATAAAGAACTACAAACAGCTAACATTTCAGTCCAATACAGAACTACAAACAGCTAACATTTCAGTCCAATACAGAACTACAAACAGCTAACATTTCAGTCCAATACAGAACTACAAACAGCTAACATTTCAGTCCAATACAGAACTACAAACAGCTAACATTTCAGTCCAATACAGAACTACAAACAGCTAACATTTCAGTCCAATAAAGAACTACAAACAGCTAACATTTCAGTCCAATAAAGAACTACAAACAGCTAACATTTCAGTCCAATACAGAACTACAAACAGCTAACATTTCAGTCCAATAAAGAACTACAAACAGCTAACATTTCAGTCCAATACAGAACTACAAACAGCTAACATTTCAGTCCAATACAGAACTACAAACAGCTAACATTTCAGTCCAATACAGAACTACAAACAGCTAACATTTCAGTCCAATACAGAACTACAAACAGCTAACATTTCAGTCCAATAAAGAACTACAAACAGCTAACATTTCAGTCCAATACAGAACTACAAACAGCTAACATTTCAGTCCAATAAAGAACTACAAACAGCTAACATTTCAGTCCAATACAGAACTACAAACAGCTAACATTTCAGTCCAATACAGAACTACAAACAGCTAACATTTCAGTCCAATAAAGAACTACAAACAGCTAACATTTCAGTCCAATACAGAACTACAAACAGCTAACATTTCAGTCCAATAAAGAACTACAAACAGCTAACATTTCAGTCCAATACAGAACTACAAACAGCTAACATTTCAGTCCAATAAAGAACTACAAACAGCTAACATTTCAGTCCAATACAGAACTACAAACAGCTAACATTTCAGTCCAATACAGAACGACAAACAGCTAACATTTCAGTCCAATACAGAACGACAAACAGCTAACATTTCAGTCCAATACAGAACTACAAACAGCTAAAATTTCAGAATACAGAACAACAAACAGCTAACATTTCAGTCCAATACAGAACTACAAACAGCTAACATTTCAGTCCAATACAGAACTACAAACAGCTAACATTTCAGTCCAATAAAGAACTACAAACAGCTAACATTTCAGTTCAATACAGAACTACAAACAGCTAACATTTCAGTCCAATAAAGAACTACAAACAGCTAACATTTCAGTCCAATAAAGAACTACAAACAGCTAACATTTCAGTCCAATAAAGAACTACAAACAGCAAACATCTCAGCCTCATACAGACAGTGGAGTGTCACAGCCTCCTCAAGTCTCATATTGTGAGATTTGCAGTTCTGCTGCATGTGACTGTGACAGACAGCAGGGAAATGTAACTGGGAGATAACCAGAACTACTTCAGCGAATATCCCAATGCATTAATGGATAATATGTACTGTTCTTGGATAACAATGTTTAACCAGAAAAACAAAGAATATAACTGATTTATAATTGGTGCTGTTTTTGAATGGATCATTGGACAGTTTCAGCCTTTTCTGCTGAAGCTCAAAGTTTGCTCAGAGCCCTTAAGAAACATGATGTAATGAGAAACAATTTTTTTATTGTATCATCTCTGTCATAATAATCTAAATTTCTGACTCATAGAAATAATTTTTCTTTCTTTAGTCCTTCTGATTGGCTGTGCCGATGACTCAGAGGTTCTTATATAAGCATGTTGGGCCATTTACTATCGGCTAATTGCACATTGATTAATTTGCATTGAATTTTTAACAATCGGGATTCATTCTCACATGAATGAGGGTAAAGGTAAAAATCTGGCTTCTTTGTCAGTTTCATGAACGACGTAAATTTTTCACAAAGACCAAACTATGGCTTTGAATGTGGCCCAGAGATTCCATTTTGTTGTAAAGAACCCAAGGTTCTGTTATAATCTCTCTGGAATCACTCAACCCCAAAACACACAATGCACACAACTCTGCCAGCGCATTCCAATTTGTTGTTTCTCTTTGGCATTCAGTTGATAACACTATCGAACCCCAGGTGCTGGTATCGAACCCCAGGTGCTGGTATCAAACCCCATGTGCTGGTATCGAACCCCATGTGCTGGTATCAAACCCCAGGTACTCATATTGAACCCCAGGTGCTCATATCGAACCCCAGGTGCTGGTGTCAAACCCCAAGTGCTGGAATCGAACCCCAGGTGCTGGTATCAAACCCCAGGTGCTCATATCGAACCCCAGGTGCTGGTGTCAAACCCCAAGTGCTGGTATCGAACCCCAGGTGCTGGTATCAAACCCCAGGTGCTCATATCGAACCCCAGGTGCTGGTGTCAAACCCCAAGTGCTGGTATCGAACCCCAGGTGCTGGTATCAAACCCCAAGTGCTGGTATCGAACCCCAGGTGCTGGTATCAAACCCCAGGTGCTCATATCGAACCCCAGGTGCCGAAGGTGCTCTGTTTCTCTATGTGTTTGTGCATAATTTCAGTCGTTTGACTGGAATATGAAACCCTGCACCTCCTTGGAAAAGTGCGGATTTCAGTTTGTTTTCTTTTGATTTGTCATACATTTACTTTCAAGAACTTATTTCCAGGCTGTTATCAAATGCTACTCTGCCTGGATCAGAAACACATATTTTCTGCTGAAAAATGGCTACAGCAACAAAGCAGGAAAGCAAACAGTCAGAGGCCTTAAGGAGGAACCCATCTCATCCTCTCATCTCTCCCACATCAACACTGCAACCTCAACACTGGAGCCTCAACACTGGAGTCAGAGGCCTTAAGGGGGAACCCATCTCATCCTCTCATCTCTCCCACATCAACACTGCAACCTCAACACTGGAGCCTCAACACTGGAGTCAGAGGCCTTAAGGGGGAACCCATCTCATCCTCTCATCTCTCCCACATCAACACTGCAACCTCAACACTGGAGCCTCAACACTGGAGTCAGAGGCCTTAAGGGGGAACCCATCTCATCCTCTCATCTCTCCCACATCAACACTGCAACCTCAACACTGGAGCCTCAACACTGGAGTCAGAGGCCTTAAGGGGGAACCCATCTCATCCTCTCATCTCTCCCACATCAACACTGCAACCTCAACACTGGAGCCTCAACACTGGAGTCAGAGGCCTTAAGGGGGAACCCATCTCATCCTCTCATCTCTCCCACATCAACACTGCAACCTCAACACTGGAGCCTCAACACTGGAGTCAGAGGCCTTAAGGGGGAACCCATCTCATCCTCTCATCTCTCCCACATCAACACTGCAACCTCAACACTGGAGCCTCAACACTGGAGTCAGAGGCCTTAAGGGGGAACCCATCTCATCCTCTCATCTCTCCCACATCAACACTGCAACCTCAACACTGGAGCCTGAACACTGGAGTCAGAGGCCTTAAGGGGGAACCCATCTCATCCTCTCATCTCTCCCACATCAACACTGCAACCTCAACACTGGAGCCTGAACACTGGAGTCAGAGGCCTTAAGGGGGAACCCATCTCATCCTCTCATCTCTCCCACATCAACACTGCAACCTCAACACTGGAGCCTGAACACTGGAGCCTGAATACTGCAGGCCCAACATTGCAGCCTCAACATTAGAGCCTCAACACTGCAGGCCCAACACTGCAGCCTCAACACTGGAGCCTCAACACTGCAGGCCCAACACTGCAGCCTCAACACTGCAGCCTCAACACTGGAGCCTCAACACTGCAGCCTCAACACTGCACTCTTTCACAATGGCAGCGTACAAAAAGCAAACTTTCATCTTTTTTTGATGAAAGATCTACAGAACCTGAGAAAAGGCAAGATTGTCTGTGTTTGGGCTCAGAGAAAGACCCGTGTCAGCCATCTTTCTTCTCCATGGCTGTTCCTATCAGCCTGTGGGTGGAGACTTCACAGATAGCGACGTAAACCTGACGTGGGAACATGCGCCAGTTTTTAATCCCATCTTTGCACCTCCGCTCGTTGGAATGTTCGCTGTGGATCCACCGTTACGGGAATGATGGAGACATCATATATTTCTCACCACCAGGTGGCAGGTGTTAGGCAGGCAAACGCAAGAGCCCGTCTGACATGAAAATAAGGTGGGCTGGCTAGCTCACTTCAATGGCTATAGCTCTGGATACCAGTCAGCACTTACCCCCAACATTTATAAATAATAAACAAACCTTGGAAGCATTACATATTCATGACTCCCAAATATAGTTGGACAAGTAAATACTGGTGATAACTGAACTGGACAATATATGCAAAATATGATTCATAAAAAAAAGTAACAGGTGTTTATCTGAGAGACAAAGTTAAGGCCGTTGATTGAATCCAGATCAGTGACTATGCTAAACCAACCGTTCAAACCGTGCTTGCCCTCAGAAAAAAGAACCCAGGAACTGGACACTCGCAGTAAAAGGCTGGCTTCACAGAAGCAGACAACCACAGACCCGAACCCTAATCCAGGAGAAGTCCCACAAAGCCAAACAGTGTGACAATATCTTGTGGAAGGCTGCAGTTGTCCTCTGCGTGTCACACTGGAAGGGCAAACGGCCCGGAATCGGCCCTGTGAGTCATTTGTGCCACACTGGGGCAGGAGAAAAAGCCCCAGGAGAAAGGTCCGGAATGGACTCTTAGATGGGAAAAAGGTCCGGAATGGACTCTGAAAGGGGAAAAAGGTCCGGAACTTCTGCGCACTTCTACGCACCTGAATCCAGCAGCATGGGATCTGCTTTCAGCCTGGGTTTTTCCAAGTCACTCAAAACCCATTGCATTATTAATGCCCTTTGTCAGCGTGTCATTGATTGGGAGCTAATTTTAGGAAATGACAGTGAGGAAGCACATGTAATAAGCATCCTTCATGTACAGAACATTCTCACACTGCCCTTCTTATATTTCACCAGCACCTGCCTGCGTGAACGAGTCCTGCCTGCGTGAATGAGTCCTACCTGCGTGAACGAGTCCTGCCTGCGTGAACGAGTCCTGCCTGCGTGAATGAGTCCTGCCTGCGTGAACGAGTCCTGCCTGCGTGAATGAGTCCTGCCTGCGTGAACGAGTCCTGCCTGCGTGAACGAGTCCTGCCTGCGTGAACGAGTCCTGCCTGCGTGAACGAGTCCTGCCATGTATGTGTGTGTTTGTGGGTATGTGTGTGTGTGTGTGTGTGTGTGTGTATGTGCTTGTGTGTATGTGTGTGTGTGTGTGTGTGTGTGTACATGTACAGATGTGCTCAAATTGGTTGGTACCCCTGGTAAAGATGAGTAAAAAGGGTTATAAAAAATTTACCGTTTGGTGAATTAGCTTACTCTCACACTGAAAAAATGAGAAAAATCCAACCTTTCATTGACGTTCATTTATTATGAGAAAAAGAAAATCCCTCATCAAGAAATAATTATTTTTAACAAAACCAAGTTGGCCACAATTATTGGCACCCCTGCATTTATATATAGAATAAAGTATCCTTTTTAAATATTTGGTCACATATCTTTTGCATGCCATGACTTCCTGATGTTTGTGACCCAACAACATCAAAAGACTCTTGCTATCTTATTTTCTGGTACTCTTACAAGCGATACTAAATGTCTCTGCATTTTAATCGATCTCTATGGGAATTTGGGGGTGAGACTAGATTTAGCAGTAAATTACACTGGAACAGTATGGAACACATGGTTGGCTAAATGGCTATAAGTCATCAAGGGTCTGACGTATCAAAAAAGCCTTAAACCATCACTCTGCTGCCAGGTATGCAGTAGATATGGATGGATCACTTGAAGGGTTTCTTCTCCTGACTTATTTTTCCATAGATTTCAATAGAAAAATTTGTCAGGAGAAACAACCCTTAAAGTGATCCATCAGTGAATTTTTTATAACCCTTTTTACTCATCTTTACCAGGGTGCCAACAAATTTGAGCACTTCTGTATGTATGTGTGTGTATGTGTGTGTTTGTGTGTGTGTATGTGTGTGTGTTTGTGTGTGTGTGGGAGGGGGGGCTGATACAACCCCCTTGCCTCTCATTATTCTGACTGCTGACCACACTTAATTGCATTCCATGTATTATTAATCTGAGAACATGTGAATATTTGACCCCAGTATTTCTCCCATCAAAATGCATTTATTCCAGTTGCAGTCACAAGTAATTCATTCAAATTTAATGTAAATCAAAGGAGGTGCTGTTTTGTTAATAGTTTTGTTAAGATAAATGTGAATTCATTCTGAATAAGAATAACTTTCAAACACAAAGTAATACCTCTGCTATCCATTAATATGCATTATAACAACAAAGATCAGATTACTGCTTAACAAGCTGCTGCATTTCTGCACAAATGACATCTCCACAGGTGCCAGGGTTTCTAACCAGATTAATGAAAATCTCATGTAAAAACAAGACTATTTCTGAAATTCAAGTATTTGCAGTAGGTAGTCCCAATTCCAATAGCCATAATTTAATATAAATACATATGAATCCAGCATATAATATACTTTTTTATTGCATTTTGTTGTATTGCATACAGTTGTTTATGTGCTTTAAAATATATTTTGTTTTCCAGGGAGACATTGCCAATGGGCCTAAGCCTTTAGAATCCATACCTTTGAGTATTTGCATTAATCTGGGACTCTCATACAGCATGGAACCGATAACCATATCATATAATATACAGTGTAATGTATTGGCACTATAGACAAAATATTGCCAGTATTCATTAAATAAATAAATCTCTTGTTGCATCTACCAAAAAATTTAATAAAATAAAAACTACAATTCTCACGAGCTTCCCATAGGCTTGCGTTCGAGGCCTTTTATTATTGAGCCCAAAATGAAGACAACAGGCATCAGCTGCTCTGATTGGCAATGAGCCACAGCTGCTACCATGCATGTGAGTGAGGCTGGCGCTGTCCAAGGTCCTGCAGCTCTCACAGGACCCTGAGGTGCTGAAGGGACAGCGCACCAGATACAGGAGCAGAAAGAGAGAGAGAGAGAGAGAGAGAGAGAGAGAGAGAGAGAGACTCGCACTGTCACACACTTCCTGGTGACTAAAAAACAATGGCTGTGTCTGAATCAGAGCCATATCTACTGCACCCTGTCTCCTGTGTACTGTGTCTGAATCAGAGCCCTATCTACTGCACCCTGTCTCCTGTGTACTGTGTCTGAATCAGAGCCCTATCTACTGCACCCTGTCTCCTGTGTACTGTGTCTGAATCAGAGCCCTATCTACTGCACCCTGTCTCCTGTGAACTGTGTCTGAATCAGAGCCCTATCTACTGCACCCTGTCTCCTGTGTACAGTGCACTGTGTCTAAATCAGAGCCCTATCTACTGCGCCCTGTCTCCTGCGTACAGTGCACTGTGTCTGAATCATGCACCCTGTCTCCTGTGTACTGTGTCTGAATCAGAGCCCTATCTACTGCACCCTGTCTCCTGTGTACTGTGTCTGAATCAGAGCCCTATCTACTGCAGCCTGTCTCCTGTGAACTGTGTCTGAATCAGAGCCCTATCTACTGCGCCCTGTCTCCTGTGTACAGTGTACATTGTCTGAATCAGAGCCCTATCTACTGCACCCTGTCTCCTGTGTACAGTGTACTGTGTCTAAATCAGAGCCCTATCTACTGCACCCTGTCTCCTGTGTACAGTGTACTGTGTCTAAATCAGAGCCCTATCTACTGCGCCCTGTCTCCTGCGTACAGTGCACTGTGTCTGAATCAGAGCCCTATCTACTGCGCCCTGTCTCCTGCGTACAGTGCACTGTGTCTGAATCAGAGCTCTATCTACTGCGCCCTGTCTCCTGTGTACTGTGTCTGAATCAGAGCCCTATCTACTGCGTCCTATCTCCTGCGTACAGTGCACTGTGTCTCAATCAGAGCTCTACCTACTGCGCCCTGTCTCCTGTGTACTGTGTCTGAATCAGAGCCCTATCTACTGCGCCCTGTCTCCTGCGTACAGTGCACTGTGTCTGAATCAGAGCTCTATCTACTGCACCCAGTCTCCTGTGTACAGTGTACTGGCAGATGCGTGCTGTTTAATGTGCACTGTTTAACACGCGACATGCAGTACGCAAAAAATACTATTTTACAACCGTACTGTGGAAGTGTCTTAAGATGTCCCACCCTTGCTCGGCCACGCCACATGTTGTTTGAACTGTTATTGAAGGAAAACGTCAGTGAAGCTGCGCCTCATTTTTTATAACGAAGCTGCGCGTCATATTTATGCAACCAAAATGTTTGTGTACTTCTTTAAAAGCATGCTCCCGAATATATTCAGTGAAACCCCGGAAGTAAGTATATCATACGGGAGGTTTAAGTATACTATATTTAGAGATTTTTTTCTCTAGAACTACAAGCCTACTTAATAGTATGGAAGGGTGCTGATTCTGCTAATGACCTTTATTGTACATATATCTGCAGATTTCCTTGCTTTTCAGTGTTATTCTGAGGAAGGAACTATAGGGGACACTGTGGGGAAAGTGTGGACACAGACTGGAGACTGAGCAGCTTTGAAAGATCTTGTTGGGGTGTGCAGATTAGAGTGAAATGGAAGCCCTGGGTGCGTCCCAATACTCAAAAAATGCATCCTCCTTTCCTCCACAACCACGTCCTCTCCTCCATTACCACCTCCTCTCCGAGTCCCTGAAACCGATCTTTGTGTCCTAATCTACTGTTGCTGATCAGGCTACATATTAATTACAAATGATTACAAAATGATTAATGTCTTGACGTAAACTGCAATGCCAGGTACACTGTATACTGTATATGCAACTACTTGTACTCTAAACATTCAGGCAGTTGTTCATACTTCCGGGTAGGAGACGACTGGCAGTGGGCGAGTGGAGGAAAAGAGGTGGGGAGGGAAAAATATTGGGACGCACCACTGATGTTTTCATTAATGCTTATGAAGGCATTAAAAATGCATTGTTGGTGTTAGTTGTTGGTGTTAGTTGTTGGAGTTAGTTGTTGGAATTAGTTGTTGGAATTAGTTGCAATCTTTTGATTTTAAATCCAGTCCATTACCCACAAGTTCCCACGGCACATACGCATACACGCCACCTTAAGGTAGTGGGCTCAGAGAGGGAAGTGAAGATGGGCTGCCTGACAGTAAGCTAAATAATTTAAAAGAAATAAATCTTTGCGGCGTTGGCCAAGATTAGAGTGTTCTTCTGTGTGCTGTGCATTAATCAGCCTGAGCACATTAATCTGGGCCTGCTCGCACTCTCTCACCGGCTCCCGGCACCGCACCCCAAGCCAGGGTGTGTCAGAACGGGAACGTTTTCGCCAGATGGCACAGTGATCCTCGCGTGGAGCTCTGGGGCAGGTAGAATCAGCAGAGCAGCAGGGGTACAGCAGAGCCAGCTCTTGTCTCCCGGGCTGGGCTAAAACCAGCTCTTTCCCTGGTAAATAAAGTATCTGCTGCTAATGCTAAAGAAGATCAACCTGGGGCTTCTGATGCTAACGCTAAAAAAGATCAACCTGGGGTTTCTGATGCTAACGCTAAAAAAGATCAACCTGGGGATCAACCTGGGGCTTCTGATGCTAACGCTAAAAAAGATCAACCTGGGGCTTCTGATGCTAACGCTAAAAAAGATCAACCTGGGGCTTCTGATGCTAACGCTAAAAAAGATCAACCTGGGGCTTCTGATGCTAACGCTAAAAAAGATCAACCTGGGGCTCCTGATGCTAACGCTAAAAAAGATAAACCTGGGGCTCCTGATGCTAACGCTAAAGAACATTAGTTCTGCATTACAACCACGAAAAGTTTAAATAATATAATAAATAAGTGAACAACGGGACTAAGAAAAATTACAGTAAATGAGAAAATCCCAAATGATGATTCTCCTTACAAATGATTTCACAAACCCTGCAGCCAGCTGTTTATTTTTAATCAGAATACATTTAGAAAAATGACCTTTCTTTTTGATGCACATTCACTTGTGTTTTAAAAAAAATTAATTATTATCGGTTAAAATCTATCATCTTTTTCTGGACATCCAATATAACATTGCACTTTATCCTAATAAAGGAAAGAGCAAACGTTCACGTTACAGAAATACATTGTGCTTTAATGGCAGTGCTGATAACTCCTGACCTTCATATGCTTGTCACTGCACAGCTCTCAGATTTCTGATTTTGTTGACACGACTGAGGGGAGGTTAGTACGTTTCTTGTGGTTAACCTGCACACGGATAACGTCGCACTCCACAAAGGGCCGCACAAATGAGTCTCAAAGTACATATTTCTCCAACGTCTTTCCCGACTGAACACTCAACCTCCAGACCCACAGAATTGCTGACATGGTTATTTAGATAATAGCCCTCTGCTGCCCCGACTATAAAGAACAATTGTGTTCGCGCAGGTCAGAGGTGCTCTGGTGTGAAACGAGACTCTCAGACCTGTGTTTGAGGCTGCCGGGGAAGGGGGGTTATGGGGGTCAAAGGTCGGGAAAGGAGGGTTTGTGGGGGTCGAAGGTCTATCTCAGAGGACTGGGACAGAAATAGCTGCTCACCTTGCATCAGTGACCCCCAGCAGGGGCTGAAGTTCAAGAGGCAGCTGTAATAGTCATTCTCCAGGGGATACGACCTGTATTAGAAAAAGAAAAAAAACGCAACTTGGAAAATCGGTTTCTGGCCTGTTTTTTAAAATAAATGCTGTAATTTATTCATAATCTCATTTACTCTGTAAATAAATTAGCCTCATAACAGTCCTGAATGTAAACACATGCCTACCCACGTCTTCAGAAAAAACCCCACAAATATGACACTAAAAATATAATAAAAAAAATTATGAAGTCAGCCCCCTGCTATTGGAAATGTAAACATGTTGAAGTGTTTTCTTGTTTGAAAGATCCAGTAACAGTTACCAGTCCCTCTGTGTTGATGATGTAGAGGGATTTTTCAGGCTTTCTTTATTTTATTTAACCTTTATTTATTCAGGAGATACCGCTTGAGATTAAAAATCTAATTTCCAAGAGCGTCCTGACCTGACGTGGCAGCAGCTAGTCACAATAACATTATATTTAACAAATTACAGCATAAAAAAACGAGATAATTTAATAATAGCCAAATGCACCGACATCACAGGTAATAGGCATCATCAAAAACAAAAGCAGGTCAAGAAAGCTGCCTCCATGTCTCTAAAAATCCTTTTAAAAACATTTAGTGAGACACGTGTTTCCAGGTTGAAAGAGCAAAGTAACTGAAAGCTTTTTTACCCGCTTCTGTCCGTACATGCTCATGTGCTACTGTGCTAACAATCTCATGTGCTACTGTGCTAACACTCTCATGTGCTACTGTGCTAACAATCTCATGTGCTACTGTGCTAACACTCTCGTGTGCTACTGTGCTAACAATCTCATGTGCTACTGTGCTAACAATCTCATGTGCTACTGTGCTAACACTCTCATGTGCTACTGTGCTAACAATCTCATGTGCTACTGTGCTAACACTCTCATGTGCTACTGTGCTAACACTCTCATGTGCTACTGTGCTAACACTCTCATGTGCTACTGTGCTAACACTCTCATGTGCTACTGTGCTAACAATCTCATGTGCTACTGTGCTAACAATCTCATGTGCTACTGTGCTAACACTCTCATGTGCTACTGTGCTAACACTCTCATGTGCTACTGTGCTAACAATCTCATGTGCTACTGTGCTAACACTCTCGTGTGCTACTGTGCTAACACTCTCATGTGCTACTGTGCTAACACTCTCATGTGCTACTGTGCTAACAATCTCACGTGCTACTGTGCTAACAATCTCATGTGCTACTGTGCTAACACTCTTGTGTGCTACTGTGCTAACACTCTCGTGTGCTACTGTGCTAACACTCTCATGTGCTACTGTGCTAACACTCTCATGTGCTACTGTGCTAACACTCTCATGTGCTACTGTGCTAACAATCTCGTGTGCTACTGTGCTAACACTCTCATGTGCTACTGTGCTAACACTCTCATGTGCTACTGTGCTAACAATATCATGTGCTACTGTGCTAACACTCTCATCTGCTACTGTGCTAACACTCTCATGTGCTACTGTGCTAACACTCTCATGTGCTACTGTGCTAACACTCTCGTGTGCTACTGTGCTAACACTCTCATGTGCTACTGTGCTAACACTCTCATGTGCTACTCCATTGATTGGACAATACAGCTTGCACTACAGACAGAGTACACACAGGTTGTGGCTGTTGGTGTAAGAAGCCCAGTTTCGGAGGACCAGACGTGACAGGAAGGGGATTAGAAAGTCTCCCACGAAGGTGGGGACCACAGGAAGGGAGAGAGGAGTTCGCGAACGGAACAGAAACAAAATAAAGAGTGGGAATAGAAACCGTGACAGTTGGTGGTGATTCTGCTCACATTCTTGCTCATGTTGTGATAATGAAAGAGAGCAACAGCGCAGAAAGACCTCCAGCGCCGTGGTCAAACACTGCCAGCATGGCGGCTTTGGCCTCCCAGCGTCCTGCCGAGCGTCCTGCCGAGCGTCCTCCCAGCGTCCTGCCGAGCGTCCTGCCGAGCGTCCTGCCAGGCCTCTAAAAACATGCTCAGATTTAGAAGCTTCACTTCACGTCCATACTTTCTACTCCAAAGCGCCCTTCTACTTGACACTATCAGCGACTGTCGGTGCACAGAAAGCGCTGCTTACCGTCAGATTGTGATTGGAGCAGAAGCTCTTCCAGCTGTCCGCTAGTGTCGATAAATTGAGAAAACACTTTTCACACAGAAAACATAACTGTTCTCTTCTTAACCAGCTGACTTAAATCCTGCACTTAAATCCAGAGAGACTGCCCCACCATGTACGTTTCTGCACTTAAATCCAGAGAGACTGCCCCACCATGTACGTTTCTGCACTTAAATCCAGAGAGACTGCCCCACCATGTACGTTTCTGAATATTAAATCCAGAGAGACTGCCCCACCATGTACGTTTCTGAATATTAAACGCAGAGAGACTGCCCCACCATGTACGTTTCTGAATATTAAAGAAACTGACTGAACACACAGAGGTAAGCAAGTGTGGTATTAACAAGTCATTTAGACAAATTATGTTTACAGTTTGTTTGCCTTCTGAATACAATGTAAATGAAACAACCCAGCCAGATCTTTAAAAATAACAGTTACGCTTTGTAGTGATGCAGTCACAATCTGGATAAGTCGTCTCTTGATTTTTGCGAACGGTTACCCTTTGACCTCATCTTTGAATCTTACTGACTCTTGACCTCTTGTCATTCTTTTTATGATTTCAAATGGGGATAGTCTTGCACAGTAGAATTTTAAAAAGGTACGTTTCATAACAAAATTGCTCAAGCAATTTATTGATTAGATTACAACCACAATAAATCTGAGTGACAACATATGACCTTAAAGATTAAGTGCACTCACTGTCTCAGCCTGTCTCCGCCTACTACACACTCACTGTCTCAGCCTGTCTATGCCTACTACACACTCACTGTCTCAGCCTGTCTCCGCCTACTACACACTCACTGTCTCAGCCTGTCTCCGCCTACTACACACCCACTGTCTCAGCCTGTCTCTGCCTACTACACACTCACTGTCTCAGCCTGTCTCTGCCTACTACACACCCACTGTCTCAGCCTGTCTATGCCTACTACACACTCAGCGTCTCAGCCTGTCTCTGCCTACTACACACTCACTGTCTCAGCCTGTCTCTGCATACTACACACCCACTGTCTCAGCCTGTCTCTGCCTACTACACACTCACTGTCTCAGCCTGTCTCTGCCTACTACACACTCACTGTCTCAGCCTGTCTCCGCCTACTACACACTCACTGTCTCAGCCTGTCTCTGCCTACTACACACTCACTGTCTCAGCCTGTCTCTGCCTACTACACACTCACCATCTCAGCCTGTCTCCGCCTACTACACACTCACTGTCTCAGCCTGTCTCTGCCTACTACACACTCACTGTCTCAGCCTGTCTCTGCCTACTACACACTCACTGTCTCAGCCTGTCTCCGCCTACTACACACTCACTGTCTCAGCCTGTCTCCGCCTACTACACACTCACTGTCTCAGCCTGTCTCTGCCTACTACACACTCACTGTCTCAGCCTGTCTCCGCCTACTACACACTCACTGTCTCAGCCTGTCTCTGCCTACTACACACTCACTGTCTCAGCCTGTCTCTGCCTACTACACACTCACTGTCTCAGCCTGTCTCTGCCTACTACACACCCACTGTCTCAGCCTGTCTCCGCCTACTACACACTCACTGTCTCAGCCTGTCTCTGCCTACTACACACTCACTGTCTCAGCCTGTCTCTGCCTACTACACACTCACTGTCTCAGCCTGTCCCAGCCTACTACACACCCACTGTCTCAGCCTGTCTCCGCCTACTACACACTCACTGTCTCAGCCTGTCTCCGCCTACTACACACTCACTGTCTCAGCCTGTCTCTGCCTACTACACACTCACTGTCTCAGCCTGTCCCAGCCTACTACACACCCACTGTCTCAGCCTGTCTCCGCCTACTACACACTCACTGTCTCAGCCTGTCTCCGCCTACTACACACTCACTGTCTCAGCCTGTCTCTGCCTACTACACACTCACTGTCTCAGCCTGTCTCCGCCTACTACACACTCACTGTCTCAGCCTGTCTCTGCCTACTACACACTCACTGTCTCAGCCTGTCTCCGCCTACTACACACTCACTGTCTCAGCCTGTCTCTGCCTACTACACACTCACTGTCTCAGCCTGTCTCCGCCTACTACACACTCACTGTCTCAGCCTGTCTCTGCCTACTACACACTCACTGTCTCAGCCTGTCTCTGCCTACTACACACTCACTGTCTCAGCCTGTCTCTGCCTACTACACACTCACTGTCTCAGCCTGTCTCTGCCTACTACACACTCACTGTCTCAGCCTGTCTCTGCCTACTACACACTCACTGTCTCAGCCTGTCTCTGCCTACTACACACTCACTGTCTCAGCCTGTCTCTGCCTACTACACACTCACTGTCTCAGCCTGTCTCTGCCTACTACACACTCACTGTCTCAGCCTGTCTCCGCCTACTACACACTCACTGTCTCAGCCTGTCTCTGCCTACTACACACTCACTGTCTCAGCCTGTCTCCGCCTACTACACACTCACTGTCTCAGCCTGTCTCTGCCTACTACACACTCACTGTCTCAGCCTGTCTCCGCCTACTACACACTCACTGTCTCAGCCTGTCTCTGCCTACTACACACTCACTGTCTCAGCCTGTCTCCGCCTACTACACACTCACTGTCTCAGCCTGTCTCTGCCTACTACACACTCACTGTCTCAGCCTGTCTCCGCCTACTACACACTCACTGTCTCAGCCTGTCTCTGCCTACTACACACTCACTGTCTCAGCCTGTCTCTGCCTACTACACACTCACTGTCTCAGCCTGTCTCTGCCTACTACACACTCACTGTCTCAGCCTGTCTCCGCCTACTACACACTCACTGTCTCAGCCTGTCTCTGCCTACTACACACTCACTGTCTCAGCCTGTCTCCGCCTACTACACACTCACTGTCTCAGCCTGTCTCTGCCTACTACACACTCACTGTCTCAGCCTGTCTCCGCCTACTACACACTCACTGTCTCAGCCTGTCTCTGCCTACTACACACTCACTGTCTCAGCCTGTCTCCGCCTACTACACACTCACTGTCTCAGCCTGTCTCTGCCTACTACACACTCACTGTCTCAGCCTGTCTCTGCCTACTACACACTCACTGTCTCAGCCTGTCTCTGCCTACTACACACTCACTGTCTCAGCCTGTCTCTGCCTACTACACACTCACTGTCTCAGCCTGTCTCCGCCTACTACACACTCACTGTCTCAGCCTGTCTCTGCCTACTACACACTCACTGTCTCAGCCTGTCTCTGCCTACTACACACTCACTGTCTCAGCCTGTCTCTGCCTACTACACACTCACTGTCTCAGCCTGTCTCCGCCTACTACACACTCACTGTCTCAGCCTGTCTCTGCCTACTACACACTCACTGTCTCAGCCTGTCTCCGCCTACTACACACTCACTGTCTCAGCCTGTCTCTGCCTACTACACACTCACTGTCTCAGCCTGTCTCCGCCTACTACACACTCACTGTCTCAGCCTGTCTCTGCCTACTACACACTCACTGTCTCAGCCTGTCTCTGCCTACTACACACTCACTGTCTCAGCCTGTCTCTGCCTACTACACACTCACTGTCTCAGCCTGTCTCCGCCTACTACACACTCACTGTCTCAGCCTGTCTCTGCCTACTACACACTCACTGTCTCAGCCTGTCTCTGCCTACTACACACTCACTGTCTCAGCCTGTCTCTGCCTACTACACACTCACTGTCTCAGCCTGTCTCTGCCTACTACACACTCACTGTCTCAGCCTGTCTCTGCCTACTACACACTCACTGTCTCAGCCTGTCTCTGCCTACTACACACTCACTGTCTCAGCCTGTCTCTGCCTACTACACACTCACTGTCTCAGCCTGTCTCTGCCTACTACACACTCACTGTCTCAGCCTGTCTCTGCCTACTACACACTCACTGTCTCAGCCTGTCTCTGCCTACTACACACTCACTGTCTCAGCCTGTCTCTGCCTACTACACACTCACTGTCTCAGCCTGTCTCTGCCTACTACACACTCACTGTCTCAGCCTGTCTCTGCCTACTACACACTCACTGTCTCAGCCTGTCTCTGCCTACTACACACTCACTGTCTCAGCCTGTCTCCGCCTACTACACACTCACTGTCTCAGCCTGTCTCTGCCTACTACACACTCACTGTCTCAGCCTGTCTCTGCCTACTACACACTCACTGTCTCAGCCTGTCTCTGCCTACTACACACTCACTGTCTCAGCCTGTCTCCGCCTACTACACACTCACTGTCTCAGCCTGTCTCTGCCTACTACACACTCACTGTCTCAGCCTGTCTCTGCCTACTACACACTCACTGTCTCAGCCTGTCTCTGCCTACTACACACTCACTGTCTCAGCCTGTCTCTGCCTACTACACACTCACTGTCTCAGCCTGTCTCTGCCTACTACACACTCACTGTCTCAGCCTGTCTCTGCCTACTACACACTCACTGTCTCAGCCTGTCTCTGCCTACTACACACTCACTGTCTCAGCCTGTCTCTGCCTACTACACACTCACTGTCTCAGCCTGTCTCTGCCTACTACACACTCACTGTCTCAGCCTGTCTCTGCCTACTACACACTCACTGTCTCAGCCTGTCTCTGCCTACTACACACTCACTGTCTCAGCCTGTCTCTGCCTACTACACACTCACTGTCTCAGCCTGTCTCTGCCTACTACACACTCACTGTCTCAGCCTGTCTCTGCCTACTACACACTCACTGTCTCAGCCTGTCTCTGCCTACTACACACTCACTGTCTCAGCCTGTCTCTGCCTACTACACACTCACTGTCTCAGCCTGTCTCTGCCTACTACACACTCACTGTCTCAGCCTGTCTCTGCCTACTACACACTCACTGTCTCAGCCTGTCTCTGCCTACTACACACTCACTGTCTCAGCCTGTCTCTGCCTACTACACACTCACTGTCTCAGCCTGTCTCTGCCTACTACACACTCACTGTCTCAGCCTGTCTCTGCCTACTACACACTCACTGTCTCAGCCTGTCTCTGCCTACTACACACTCACTGTCTCAGCCTGTCTCTGCCTACTACACACTCACTGTCTCAGCCTGTCTCTGCCTACTACACACTCACTGTCTCAGCCTGTCTCTGCCTACTACACACTCACTGTCTCAGCCTGTCTCTGCCTACTACACACTCACTGTCTCAGCCTGTCTCTGCCTACTACACACTCACTGTCTCAGCCTGTCTCTGCCTACTACACACTCACTGTCTCAGCCTGTCTCTGCCTACTACACACTCACTGTCTCAGCCTGTCTCTGCCTACTACACACTCACTGTCTCAGCCTGTCTCCGCCTACTACACACTCACTGTCTCAGCCTGTCTCTGCCTACTACACACCCACTGTCTCAGCCTGTCTCTGCCTACTACACACTCACTGTCTCAGCCTGTCTCCGCCTACTACACACTCACTGTCTCAGCCTGTCTCTGCCTACTACACACTCACTGTCTCAGCCTGTCTCTGCCTACTACACACTCACTGTCTCAGCCTGTCTCTGCCTACTACACACTCACTGTCTCAGCCTGTCTCTGCCTACTACACACTCACTGTCTCAGCCTGTCTCTGCCTACTACACACTCACTGTCTCAGCCTGTCTCTGCCTACTACACACTCACTGTCTCAGCCTGTCTCTGCCTACTACACACTCACTGTCTCAGCCTGTCTCTGCCTACTACACACTCACTGTCTCAGCCTGTCTCTGCCTACTACACACTCACTGTCTCAGCCTGTCTCTGCCTACTACACACTCACTGTCTCAGCCTGTCTCTGCCTACTACACACTCACTGTCTCAGCCTGTCTCTGCCTACTACACACTCACTGTCTCAGCCTGTCTCTGCCTACTACACACTCACTGTCTCAGCCTGTCTCTGCCTACTACACACTCACTGTCTCAGCCTGTCTCTGCCTACTACACACTCACTGTCTCAGCCTGTCTCTGCCTACTACACACTCACTGTCTCAGCCTGTCTCTGCCTACTACACACTCACTGTCTCAGCCTGTCTCTGCCTACTACACACTCACTGTCTCAGCCTGTCTCTGCCTACTACACACTCACTGTCTCAGCCTGTCTCTGCCTACTACACACTCACTGTCTCAGCCTGTCTCTGCCTACTACACACTCACTGTCTCAGCCTGTCTCTGCCTACTACACACTCACTGTCTCAGCCTGTCTCCGCCTACTACACACTCACTGTCTCAGCCTGTCTCCGCCTACTACACACTCACTGTCTCAGCCTGTCTCTGCCTACTACACACTCACTGTCTCAGCCTGTCTCTGCCTACTACACACCCACTGTCTCAGCCTGTCTCTGCCTACTACACACTCACTGTCTCAGCCTGTCTCCGCCTACTACACACTCACTGTCTCAGCCTGTCTCCGCCTACTACACACTCACTGTCTCAGCCTGTCTCCGCCTACTACACACTCACTGTCTCAGCCTGTCTCTGCCTACTACACACTCACTGTCTCAACCTGTCTCCGCCTACTACACACCCACTGTCTCAGCCTGTCTCTGCCTACTACACACTCACTGTCTCAGCCTGTCTCTGCCTACTACACACTCACCATCTCAGCCTGTCTCCGTCTACTACACACTCACTGTCTCAGCCTGTCTCTGCCTACTACACACTCACTGTCTCAGCCTGTCTCTGCCTACTACACACCCACTGTCTCAGCCTGTCTCAGCCTACAACACACTCACCATCTCAGCCTGTCTCCGTCTACTACACACTCACTGTCTCAGCCTGTCTCCGCCTACTACACACTCACTGTCTCAGCCTGTCTCCGCCTACTACACACTCACTGTCTCAGCCTGTCTCCGCCTACTACACACTCACTGTCTCAGCCTGTCTCCGGCTACTACACACTCACTGTCTCAGCCTGTTTCCGCCTACTACACACTCACTGTCTCAGCCTGTTTCCGCCTACTACACACTTACTGTCTCAGCCTGTCTCCGCCTACTACACACTCACCGTCTCAGCCTGTCTCCGCCTACTACACACTCACTGTCTCAGCCTGTCTCTGCCTACTACACACCCACTGTCTCAGCCTGTCTCTGCCTACTGCACACTCAGCCTGTCTCCGCCTACTACACACCCACTGTCTCAGCCTGTCTCTGCCTACTACACACTTACTGTCTCAGCCTGTCTCCGCCGACTACACACTCACCGTCTCAGCCTGTCTCCGCCTACTACACACCCACTGTCTCAGCCTGTTTCCGCCTACTACACACTCACCGTCTCAGCCTGTCTCCGCCTACTACACACCCACTGTCTCAGCCTACAACACACTCACTGTCTCAGCCTGTTTCCGCCTACTACACACTCACCATCTCAGCCTGTCTCCGTCTACTACACACTCACTGTCTCAGCCTGTCTCCGTCTACTACACACTCACTGTCTCAGCCTGTCTCTGCCTACTACACACTCACTGTCTCAGCCTGTCTCCGCCTACTACACACTCACTGTCTCAGCCTGTCTCCGTCTACTACACACTCACTGTCTCAGCCTGTCTCTGCCTACTACACACTCACTGTCTCAGCCTGTCTCAGCCTACTACACACTCACTGTCTCAGCCTGTTTCCGCCTACTACACACTCACCATCTCAGCCTGTCTCCGTCTACTACACACTCACTGTCTCAGCCTGTCTCCGTCTACTACACACTCACTGTCTCAGCCTGTCTCTGCCTACTACACACTCACTGTCTCAGCCTGTTTCCGCCTACTACACACTCACTGTCTCAGCCTGTTTCCGCCTACTACACACTCAGCCTGTCTCAGCCTGTTTCCGCCTACTACACACTCACTGTCTCAGCCTGTTTCCGCCTACTACACACTCAGCCTGTCTCAGCCTGTTTCCGCCTACTACACACTCACTGTCTCAGCCTGTCTCTGCCTACTACACACTCACTGTCTCAGCCTGTTTCCGCCTACTACACACTCAGCCTGTCTCAGCCTGTTTCCGCCTACTACACACTCACTGTCTCAGCCTGTTTCCGCCTACTACACACTCACTGTCTCAGCCTGTTTCCGCCTACTACACACTTACTGTCTCAGCCTGTTTCCGCCTACTACACACTCACCATCTCAGCCTGTCTCCGCCTACTACACACTCACCGTCTCAGCCTGTCTCCGTCTACTACACACTCACTTTCTCAGCCTGTCTCTGCCTACTACACACTCACTGTCTCAGCCTGTTTCCGCCTACTACACACTCACTGTCTCAGCCTGTTTCCGCCTACTACACACTCACTGTCTCAGCCTGTTTCCGCCTACTACACACTTACTGTCTCAGCCTGTCTCCGCCTACTACACACTCACTGTCTCAGCCTGTCTCCGCCTACTACACACTCACTTTCTCAGCCTGTCTCTGCCTACTACACACTCACTGTCTCAGCCTGTCTATGCCTACTACACACTCACTTTCTCAGCCTGTTTCCGCCTACTACACACTTACTGTCTCAGCCTGTCTCCGCCTACTACACACTCACTGTCTCAGCCTGTCTCCGCCTACTACACACTCACTTTCTCAGCCTGTCTCTGCCTACTACACACCCACTGTCTCAGCCTACAACACACTCACTGTCTCAGCCTGTTTCCGCCTACTACACACTCACCATCTCAGCCTGTCTCCGTCTACTACACACTCACTGTCTCAGCCTGTCTCCGCCTACTACACACTCACTTTCTCAGCCTGTCTCTGCCTACTACACACTCACTGTCTCAGCCTGTTTCCGCCTACTACACACTCACTGTCTCAGCCTGTTTCCGCCTACTACACACTCACTGTCTCAGCCTGTCCCAGCCTACTACACACTCACTGTCTCAGCCTGTCTATGCCTACTACACACTCACTGTCTCAGCCTGTCTCCGCCTACTACACACTCACCGTCTCAGCCTGTCTCCGCCTACTACACACTCACCATCTCAGCCTGTCTCCGCCTACTACACACCCACTGTCTCAGCCTACTACACACTCACTGTCTCAGCCTCGGGGAGCAGATTTTTTTTTTTAACCTTTAGAGGGCAGCACCAAGATGCTTGTCTTCTGATATGCAATATTATTTCAGAATTGTTCAAATAATGGAATAGATTAATAAGTTTCATTATAACTTAGTCATGCAAATGCCTTCACAGCTAAAAAAAAATTGATCTAGAGTGTAGTTACCCTTTAAAAAGAGTGGTAGTGAAAAGATATATACTATTTCAGATATCTGTATTGGTCGTTGATGAGAATAGACCCAGTTCATTAGCTAACTCTAGCGGGTTCTCTTTAGTAACCCAGTTCATTAGCTAACTCTAGCGGGTTCTCTTTAGTAGACCCAGTTCATTAGCTAACTCTAGCGGGTTCTCTTTAGTAGACCCAGTTCATTAGCTAACTCTAGCCGGTTCTCTTTAGTAGACCCAGTTCATTAGCTAACTCTAGCGGGTTCTCTTTAGTAGACCCAGTTCATTAGCTAACTCTAGCGGGTTCTCTTTAGTAGACCCAGTTCATTAGCTAACTCTAGCGGGTTCTCTTTAGTAGACACAGTTCATTAGCTAACTCTAGCCGGTTCTCTTTAGTAGACCCAGTTCATTAGCTAACTCTAGCGGGTTCTCTTTAGTAGACCCAGTTCATTAGCTAACTCTAGCGGGTTCTCTTTAGTAGACCCAGTTCATTAGCTAACTCTAGCGGGTTCTCTTTAGTAGACCCAGTTCATTAGCTAACTCTAGCGGGTTCTCTTTAGTAGACCCAGTTCATTAGCTAACTCTAGCCGGTTCTCTTTAGTAGACCCAGTTAATTAGCTAACTCTAGCGGGTTCTCTTTAGTAGACCCAGTTCATTAGCTAACTCTAGCGGGTTCTCTTTAGTAGACACAGTTCATTAGCTAACTCTAGCCGGTTCTCTTTAGTAGACCCAGTTCATTAGCTAACTCTAGCGGGTTCTCTTTAGTAGACCCAGTTCATTAGCTAACTCTAGCGGGTTCTCTTTAGTAGACCCAGTTCATTAGCTAACTCTAGCGGGTTCTCTTTAGTAGACCCAGTTCATTAGCTAACTCTAGCGGGTTCTCTTTAGTAGACCCAGTTCATTAGCTAACTCTAGCGGGTTCTCTTTAGTAGACCCAGTTCATTAGCTAACTCTAGCCGGTTCTCTTTAGTAGACCCAGTTCATTAGCTAACTCTAGCGGGTTCTCTTTAGTAGACCCAGTTCATTAGCTAACTCTAGCGGGTTCTCTTTAGTAGACCCAGTTCATTAGCTAACTCTAGCGGGTTATCTTTAGTAGACCCAGTTCATTAGCTAACTCTAGCGGGTTCTCTTTAGTATAACTTGTTTCTGATTCTCTCCTGGTCTCCAGCAGTGAGGGGTTCTATGCTGCATGTCACAGCCTCAGATGATGATTACATTACACATTAAATACATCTAAAAGTCTGTCAGCTTGAATGTGACAGTCATCAGTAATATTTTACCAAATGTAATTTTTGCTTGGTCTGTTTTACTGTGTCTGTTATTGTATAGATTTTTTTGCCTTTATTTTACTTTTTTGCGTATTTGGCGACACATATTGCACCGTACAGCTGAAAAGATAAAAAATATTATTATATTATTACTAATTAGATCAAATTTTTTACATTATCAGTAGTTTTTCAATTCTATTTCACTTGATAAAGGTGTCAGAATCATGCTATTTGATTGTCTTCATTAAGATCCTGGTTTTAAGTGTTCTGGTGGAGCTCTGAAGGGCAATAAGAAATCATGACCCTGATAGCCCTGTGGCAGTTAGCGTTACCCAGACCATGCGTAATATGGCCTCATTACAATCTGAGCCCTGAACATGTTAGATACCCCCACAGAGGAGGGGTACTTAGAGGGGAGGCCTCTCGGATTTATACCCTTTGATACTTTAGAACCCAAAGATGAAGACTCTGAATCCCTGTCTGTTTGCTTCCTGGCTGCTGTAACTGCCCCTGTCTATGCTCCATTCTTTTGTTATGATTCGTCAACTGTGGAACCTTATTTAAGAACAGTTAATATAAACTTTCTTGAGAACAGTTAAATGAACCCCAGCTCTCCTGTCCCTTTCCGTCCCAGCTCTCCTGTCCCTTTCCGTCCCAGCTCTCCTGTCCCTTTCCGTCCCAGCTCTCCTGTCCCTTTCCGTCCCAGCTCCCCTGTCCCGTTCCGTCCTAGCTCCCCTGTCCCGTTCCGTCCCAGCTCTCCTGTCCCGTTCCGTCCCAGCTCTCCTGTCCCGTTCCGTCCCAGCTCTCCTGTCCCGTTCCGTTCCAGCTCTCCTGTCCCGTTCCGTCCCAGCTCTCCTGTCCCGTCCCGTCCCAGCTCTCCGGTTCCGTTCCGTCCCAACTCTCCTGTCCCGTCCCGTCCCAGCTCTCCTGTCCCATCCCGTCCCAGCTCTCCGGTTCCGTTCCGTCCCAGCTCTCCGGTTCCGTTCCGTCCCAGCTCTCCTGTCCCGTCCCGTCCCAGCTCTCCTGTCCCGCCCCGGTCCATGCCTGCTGTCCCGCCCCGGTCCATGCCTCCTGTCCCGCCCCGGTCCATGCCTCCTGTTCCGCCCCGGTCCATGCCTCCTGTCCCGCCCCGGTCCATGCCTCCTGTCCCGCCCCGGTCCATGTCTCCTGTCCCGCCCCGGTCCATGCCTCCTGTCCCGTCCCGTCCCAGCTCTCCTGTCCCGCCCCGGTCCATGCCTCCTGTCCCGCCCCGGTCCATGCCTCCTGTCCCGCCCCGGTCCATGCCTCCTGTCCCGCCCCGGTCCATGCCTCCTGTTCCGCCCCGGTCCATGCCTCCTGTTCCGCCCCGGTCCATGCCTCCTGTCCCGCCCCGGTCCATGCCTCCTGTCCCGCCCCGGTCCATGCCTCCTGTCCCGCCCCGGTCCATGCCTCCTGTCCCGCCCCGGTCCATGCCTCCTGTCCCGCCCCGGTCAATGCCTCCTGCCCCGCACCGGTCCATGCCTCCGGTCCGGTCCCTTTCCACGCCACCAGTCCCGTCCCGTTCCCTGCCTCCTCTCAAATTGCGGGACCAGTTAACCTCCTGTCCTGAGCGGCCGAGCCCGCTAGCCTCCTGTCCTGAGCGGCCGAGCCCGCTAGCCTCCTGTCCTGAGCGGCAGAGCCCGCTAGCCTCCTGTCCTGAGCGGCCGAGCCCGCTAGCCTCCTGTCCTGAGCGGCCGAGCCCGCTAGCCTCCTGTCCTGAGCGGCCGAGCCCGCTAGCCTCCTGTCCTGAGCGGCCGAGCCCGCTAGCCTCCTGTCCTGAGCGGCCGAGCCCGCTAGCCTCCTGTCCTGAGCGGCCGAGCCCGCTAGCCTCCTGTCCTGAGCGGCAGAGCCCGCTAGCCTCCTGTCCTGAGCGGCCGAGCCCGCTAGCCTCCTGTCCTGAGCGGCCGAGCCCGCTAGCCTCCTGTCCTGAGCGGCCGAGCCCGCTAGCCTCCTGTCCTGAGCGGCCGAGCCCGCTAGCCTCCTGTCCTGAGCGGCCGAGCCCGCTAGCCTCCTGTCCTGAGCGGCCGAGCCCGCTAGCCTCCTGTCCTGAGCGGCCGAGCCCGCTAGCCTCCTGTCCTGAGCGGCCGAGCCCGCTAGCCTCCTGTCCTGAGCGATGCAGCCGTCGCCGCCGGCCTCCTGAGCGATGCAGCCGTCGCCGCCGGCCCCCTGAGCGATGCAGCCGTCGCCGCCGGCCCCCTGAGCGATGCAGCCGTCGCCGCCGGCCCCCTGAGCGATGCAGAATTTCTTTATCTTGCACTTTTTGTTTGTTCATCTCTGCATTATCACATTGTGGCGTTATATGCTCTGTGGTGTATTAATATCTATATTGAATATTGGGGAATGGCACTTAATAATTGAATGGCACTTTTTCTAAACGGCCAGTCAGATGAGCCAGTGCGATAGGAAGCCGTGCGGGAGGCCGTGCAGGAGTGAAGGCTACCGTTGTTAACTCTGGAGCGGTACACTGCAGACTCCACTTCATCTGTTATTATCTGTTTTCTGCCTGACACCTGTTGACATTTTGGATGTGAGCATATCTATTCTTTTTCTGTTCCTTTTGCCCAATACTATTATGTTTTTCATGGGCCCACATTTTGTGTTTAGAGCTGTATCAGGAGGGTAAGGGACATTTTGTGTTTAGAGCTGTATCAGGAGGGTAAGGGACATTTTGTGTTTAGAGCTGTATCAGGAGGGTAAGGGACATTTTGTGTTTAGAGCTGTATCAGGAGGGTAAGGGACATTTTGTGTTTAGAGCTGTATCAGGAGGGTAAGGGACATTTTGTGTTTAGAGTTGTATCAGGAGGGTAAGGGACATTTTGTGTTTAGAGCTGTATCAGGAGGATAAGGGACATTTTGTGTTTAGAGTTGTATCAGGAGGGTAAGGGACATTTGATTTGGGTGGTTTGAGAGAGAAAATCTTGTCACGGCCGGCTTGCTTTTCTCTGCTTCTTTCCCAGGGAAGGAGCAGTGTGCTGATTTCTGAGCAGAAGCATAATTTCCAGAGTGAGACGGCGTGTGTGTGTGTGTGTGTGCGTGTGTGTGTGTGAGTGCGTGTGTATGTGTGTGTGTGCGTGTGTATGTGTGTGTGAGTGTATGTGAGTGCGTGTGTATGTGTGTGTGTGAGTGCGTGTGTGTGTGTGTGTGAGTGTATGTGTGTGTGAGTGTGTGTGTGTGTGTGATGGTGTGTGTGTGTGTGAGTGTGTGTGAGTGTGTGTGTTTGTGTGTGTGTGTTTGTGTGTGTGAGTGTGTGAGTGTGTGAGTGCGTGTGTGTGTGTGTGTGTGAGTGTGTGTGTGTGAGTGTATGAGTGTGTATGAGTGTGTGAGTGCGTGTGTGTGGGTGTGTGAGTGTGTATGAGTGTGTGTGTGTGTGAGTGTGTGGGTGTGTGAGTGTGTGTGAGTGTGTGAGTGCGTGTGTGTGGGTGTGTGTGAGTGTGAGTGTGTGTGTGTGAGTGTGTGAGTGTGCGTGTGTGTGAGTGTGTGGGTGTGTGGGTGTGTGAGTGTGGGTGTGTGGGTGTGTGAGTGTGTGAGTGTGTGTGTGTGTGTGTGTGTGTGTGAGTGTGTGAGTGTGTGAGTGCGTGTGTGTGGGTGTGTGGGTGTGTGAGTGTGTGAGTGTGTGTGTTTGTGTGTGTGTGTGTGTGTGTGTGTGTGGCTTGCCCTGGTTCAGTTTGGGAGGCAGAGTGGTGCTGACAGGTGCCATTGGGCCTCCGGCGCTTCTGGCTCCGTTGAGGGAGTTTGTCACACAGTCCCACTGCGTCGCCAAATCCGCACACCATAAAAATGGTGGGAGCTAATGGAGGCTAAAGGGTCAGACAGCTTAGCGCCCCCCCCCCACCCCCACGCCTCTCACGGGGCAGCGATCGGGGCACAGGGCCGGGGGGGGGGGGAGCGGAGAAAGGCGGCCGTGTCAATCCTCCCACTCCGGCCCGGATCCTGGAAAAGGCTCTTAATCCCTGGAAGGAGGAAGGTTTTCATTCCCATTGGAAATGTTCTGGATGGTGGTATATCCCCCACCCGCCACACGCCACCCGCCGCCCCCACAGATCCCAGTCAGTATCCAGACGAGCAGATGGAAGCTCAGTAAGTCACACAGATGATAAATAATGGGCCTGTTAAACAGACAAAAATTATTTTTTTTTATAAAATAAAAACTCAAATAGCTTCAGTAAACAAAACAGCGGATGTTCCGTTTCCCGCCCATCCCGAATCGTCCCCGAGTAATAAACAAGCAGGAAACCAGCCGTGGAAGAGACGACGCCCGGCTTTGATTTACGCCGCAGGGAGCGCAGTGACTCCACATCAACCGCCCTCGCTGTCACACAAGCAGAGAATGAAAGGTTATCAGGGACACGGTAAAATATGGCAGCAAAAAATGTATAAATAAATAAATAAAGATGGCAGGCTGGGATGGTGGTGACGTGCATGCAGCTCAAAATGGAGGTGCTTATTATGAGTGATAAGCACAGCTGACACTCAGAAAGGAGACGATGCAGCACCCGTCCTCCCAAAATAAACTATCCTGACACAGAGGGGCGGAACTCTCAGGACATGACTCCAAAATTACTATTTTACCATTTACACCTTAGTCATCTGGCAGAAGGTTTTAACTTTTAAAAAGTGCACTTCACATGGTAAGCAAACACCAGGAGGGCGAGAGGTTGGTACGGTTCAATCGCACAAATGCCAATGTCAAGCTGCTGCTTTAGGATCAGTGGGATAAATACAGAGAAGGGTATTTGTTGTGGGTTTTTAATAGTTAAATACTGAAGTTGAGCTGTCTGAAAGGTGGGTTAGATGTTTGTGGAAAACAACCAGTGACACTGCATTCCTGAATGACTGACTGGGGAAGGCCGTTCCTCCATAGGGGCGAGGGCAGAGAAGAGCCGGGGAACGCCTGGAGCAGATGGTGGGTGGAGGCTGAATGGAGAAGTCTGGATGGAGCGCACAGTTCAGTCTCCGCTCTACTGTGCAAAATACCCCACGGCAATCTGGGGCATCCGTTTAACTCCACCCCCTCCACCTGCTCTAAAAAATACAAAAAAATAGTATTTATTTAGATGAACAATTCATACATCAGGTTGAAATTAAACAACTTACGCAATTTACAATTTAAACAATGTAAAGATGGCATTTAACATTTTAGAAAGTTATTTCAATCCACTGATGCTGACACACTGTGAAACATAATTTTTTTTTACAAACAGGAAGTGCATCCAAAACCTATACATACACTTCCTGTTTGGCTATTTTTCTGCCATAGGATAAATGATCTGTCAAAATACATTGCGTTGCCTCTGATAAATGCCAAATGCAATAAATAGAATAGGAAGTTGAAAGCATATTCTAAGGACCAAAATTGCAAGATTAGAAAATAACGATACATGATACGTTTCGCCACAGTATTAGTAACTGAAACAGGATTGTGTACCCATTGAAGTTTACCCGTTTATGATTCCACAGAAACTTGTTTTCATGCCTAGACATTGGACTAAGCAGGTGTCATTCAACTACCTTAACCCAACCCCCACCTATTTTATTTATGGTAGACCAATCATCACGGATTATGATCTTCAGTCATGTTGCATTTTGCACAAAAGACTCAAGAAATTTCATTCGCCTGACGGACTAGTGAGCTTCAAACTGGAATCGCCCAAAACAGAAACTACTCACTCCAGTGAAGTGGCTGGGCTTAGTTTCCAACCCTACATACAAAATAATTTTTTTTAAAAAGTATTTTCTTGTCACGTGTCAGTCAACAAAATGCTAATGACCACATTATCAATATGAACGAATATACTGTTAATGTTTTGTTCGGCATTAATAAATAGTAGGAGAAGGCCAGGGTTGTGAAAATGATACTTAATGTACAGTGCACACATTTTGAATGTCATATTTCTTCTCTAAAAGTGTATTTTGTAACCTTGTTTTCTCAGTTAACAATCCTGGTGTCCATTTTATAACACATTTACTCACATTGGGCTACATTCTACAATGCATTTGTAAATGATTCATAAAATAGGGACTGTTTAACTATCTAAGCATTTATAAGAAAATATATAATGTTCAGTCATTTAGGGTACAGGAGTTGAGAATACTGAAATATTCGTACGGACAACATGCTTCCTCTTTAATAACATACTGTATATCTAACAGGTGATATCGTTGGGCTGACAAATGAACACTGAATTTGCTCATGACTCTTCAATGTCGTTTTAACATGATAAAAAAACATTGATTTTAACCAGTCTGTGGTTGCCAAAGGAAATTATGCTTCATGAACATCATAATGGGTGTGACTACCATGGGATAATTTGTCAATCACTGACTTGTGAACCAGTCAAAACATTGCATTCACTATAGCAAAACTGATTGGTTAAAATAACATTGCTATCTCATGGGAGCACTGCCTCTCTTCCTGTTAATCTGTAATCTCATTTTGTTCTGAAATGCACACAGCTCTGAATAGCCGCTGGTATTTTCAGGTGAAAAAGTTTTATAAACATACCCAGAAAGGTCAATAAACTCTGTTATGCTACAGCACCACTGCATAGATGGCAGCAGGTATGTGAAACATTATTAGTTTCTATTTTTGTTTGCTTTTTTGTTTGTTTAACAACACCTGCGACCCGAGGCCCCCTGGTGTTTTTAAAGCTAACCCACACCTGGCAGGTAATAACAACCTGCTGCACATTCCCCGGATGGCCCTGGCCGTACACATACAGTATAATGACATTACATTCCATTACACAGAGCTATTTAGCAGACACTCTTCCCCAGAGCAATGTGCAAAGCTCACATTATTACATGCAATCCATTTACACAGCTGGATATTTGCTGACACAGCTCAGGCTAAGCACCTTTAGCTCAAGGGTTCAACAGCAGTGCCCCACCTGAGAATCGAATCTGCAGCCTCTGGTTTTGAAAGCCCAGATCCCTGCCATGACACAATGCTCACACTGTGACATCACAACCTTTGAGTCATCACTTAAAAAGGGCATCTCAAACCTTACCTGCCTCCTGGATTCCCTGCCTCAAACCCTCCTGGATTCCCTGCCTCAAACCCTCCTGGATTCCCTGCCTCAAACCCTCCTGGTTTCCCAGCCTCAAACCCTCCTGGATTCCATGCTTCAAACCCTCCTAGATTTTCCGCCTCAAACCCGCCTGGATTCCCTGCCTCAAACCCTCCATGTGTTAGCGTTAGGGTTAGCTACAGTGCATGTGTTAGCGTTAGGGTTAGCTACAGTGCATGTGTTAGCATTGGGGTTAGCTACAGTGCATGTGTTAGCATTGGGGTTAGCTACATTGCATGGGTTAGCATTAGGGTTCGCTACATTGTATGGGTTAGCATTAGGGTTCGCTACATTGCATGGGTTAGCATTAGGGTTCGCTACATTGCATGGGTTAGCATTAGGGTTCGCTACATTGCATGGGTTAGCATTAGGGTTCGCTACATTGCATGGGTTAGCATTGGGGTTCGCTACATTGCATGGGTTAGCATTAGGGTTCGCTACATTGCATGGGTTAGCATTGGGGTTAGCTACATTGCATGGGTTAGCATTAGGGTTCGCTACATTGCATGGGTTAGCATTGGGGTTAGCTACATTGCATGGGTTAGCATTAGGGTTCGCTACATTGCATGGGTTAGCATTGGGGTTAGCTACATTGCATGGGTTAGCTACAGTGCATGGAATGTTCTGGAACAGACCAGTGGGGAGATGGGGAGCTTTTTTTATTTTTTTTGCGGACAGTTATTATTAATCTCTACTCACAAATCATCTCAGATAATCATAAAAATATCCCTGACAGGGCACTGGATCATTAATCACTTTTTTTCATGGTTCCTTTTTAAATTGCAGTTAAAACCCGTCAGTGTCGAGCACAAAAATTATTCCAAAAATAAAAGGAACAAAAAAAATCTCAGGAACAGCAAAAACTGCTTCACTTCTCCATTTACCAACGAGCATTATGGATTTTATTTTATCATTTGAGGTTTTCAGCCAACTTTAGTTATGGAGTTTTTATAAAACTCTGACAGTATACAGAGAACTTGCAACTTTTGTTAAAAAACCAAAATCACTAAAAAAAGTGGAGATACATGGTTTTTGCGCGACACCAACAAAATGCATCTTGTTAAAAAAAATTGAATCACTGGCTTGTTGGCTCCAACATAGTCTCGCGGAGGCCAGATAAACACAAAGTCTGACCCATAGACTTGCCTCACACGGTAAAAAGCCGGCCACTTTGCCAAGATGGCACATTTGATTGACATGCAATATAACCAACCACAGACCGTCTACGGTCGATTCAGAAACAACGCTACAAGAAGTAGAGACCCGCGTGAAACAAATGCGATTTACAAAAATGGCACGGCGATCTCCAGTAAAACAATCCATCACACCGAAGAAATGTCGTGAACTTCAAAAACTTTCTTCAACCCAGCGTTATGCTCTTAGTCTTTGTCCGAAACACTCATTGTTCTTGATAGATTCCCAGCATTCGCTAGCTACCGATTAGTTAGCACAACTTGTTTCACGGCAGACTGATACAACCCAATGCACCGCGTTATACCGGAAAAATGTACACTCCTGCGATTGACAGTGCTGCTAGCCAATGAGTTGCTGACTGTCAGTTTCCCACAGTCCGACCAGCTTATGCAAGCCTATGCATCAGACGCTGCGTACGAAGTGCGTCAAAGTGGCTGAGGCTGAGACTAGCTCCAACATGGTGCCACGGTTTCAAAATGGCAACCAACTGCAGTGCCATAGACATACAGTGTAAATGGTGTGGCATGAGGTATCCGCAAAATTAAGATATGCAAAATTTTCACCCCCCCCCCCACCTTTTTGACACTGGTCATGTCACCTGGGTTTATGATCTATGACCTTTGACCCCCCACCACCCAAAATCTTGTATCAGATCCGGTCCTGAATCAGAGCGGTTTCACCTGGAATATCTGCCCCCCCCCCCCCCCCCCACATCGCCCACGCTTCTGTCCCCAGAGCAATCTATATCAATGCTATTGCAAGGCATGATGGGAAAATCAATCTATGAGTCTTTTCTATCCTTCTCTTCTCGTCTCGCGGAGCCTCCAAGGACCTGTTCGTTAAAAGCATTTTCAAGGACTCCTTCTGGATGCGATTGAACGGCGAGATTAATGAAGCCGAGCGACTGGGAGTGGTGGCAGCGATGGTACGTTTATTTATACGAGCTCCGGCGCACATCGCAACGGCGGGAGGAAAAAAACATGATGGATGCCAAATGATTAGGATTTTGACGGAAAAAGGAAAACGTTTTTTGAGTGATATTTAATGACAGCAGGTGGTCAACGGAAATACAAACTCCATTTCCCATGGGGCCCAGAAGTGGGGCCTCCCTTCCAATACAACACCATTGATGTAACGCTTAGCATTGCGAGCACTCGTTTAGAGCCGCTGAATAAAAATAATTGTTCTGACGAATATGAAAAGAAACTACTGCATCCTGGATCAGAGTCCTGAGCTCTCAATTAGTTTTCTTTTTATTTGAGCTTTTCATTGGCTGCCATTCTGTAATCGACGTCATGTGACCAGTATCTATGGGTTTTCTTCGTGTTAAAAAAATGGTGTTGATGCGTCTGGAGATGTTTCTTTAGCTCATTCACACCCTGTTGTGACCCTTAATCAAACTACAGGCAGACATCTCTGGCTCCAGAGAAGGAGATTCTGCATGTTACCAGAAGCTTCTCTCTCAGTTAAACCACCCTCAGCAATACTGCTGGGATTCTGTGTTTGTGTGCAGCTGTATGTGAAAATTACACAGAGAAAGAGATATACTTTGTGTTAGTGTTTGTGTGAAAAAGAGAGACAGAGTGTCTGTGTGTGTGTGAGAGAGAGAGAGAGAGAGATAGATAGAGAGAGAGTGGGTCTGTGTGTGCGTGTGTGTGAGAGAGAGAAAAAGAGAGAGAGAGAGAGAGTCTGTGAGTGTGTGTGTGTGTGTGTGTGTGAGAGAGAAAAAGAGAGAGCGAGAGAGAGAGAGAAAGAGAGAGAGAGTCTGTGTGTGTGAGAGATAGTGTATGTGTGTATGTGTGTGTGTGTG
>CM040400.1:1897467-1907467 GCA_022702515.1 Ilyophis sp. 1 JC-2022 | reverse complement strand
TTCAGATATCAGCAGCCACACCATCAGCCAGGTTTAAAGCATTGGAATATGGGTAAATAAATGCAAGGCATGAAAGCCCATATGTATTTACCCATATTCTAACTTAATATTCAGAATGAAAATCCATATTTCACTTTTTTTGGCTTCAGTCTACTCATGGGCCGAATGAGGCTCAGATGTTCACTGATATAATATTCTCCACGCACCTCTGGGGCTCTTTCTCCAGCAGCATTCTGATACTTCAGTCAGACAGGTCTCTACATTCATTCTCCTCTTTTTCTTTCAATAGACCACGTCCTAAAGGGATTCTCTCACATGCTACTCACGCTAAACATACAAACATGCGGTAGTATAACGGGTAGGGAACTGGCCTAACGTTGCAGGTTCCATTTCCATGTAGAACACTGCCGTTGCACTATTAAGTAAGGAACTTGGCCTGCATTGCTTCAGTATATATCCGGCTGTATTAATTAATATGAAAATGTAAAACATGCAAAAGCTGTGTACGTTGCTCTCAATAAGAGAGTCTGCTAAATGCCTGTAATGTAATGTACTGTAATGCAATGTACCGTAATGTAATGTAATTGTTTTGTTCTGAGTGTCTGAGTTCTGTCTGATTTGTATTTTTATTTTCATTATTATTAGTTTTCAATTCATCAGTTCATTCTCCTCTGTTCGTGGGTTGTCCGAGTCGCATTCGTGTGTTTGTTTACCCTGTCTCGCGTATGCACTGTTTGGGTGACTTCGGGATTTTCCGAGGGTTCACGCTGTATTTCCGAAGTTTCGTTTTCTGTTTACTTCCTGCTTTACGTTTCCCGTGTTTATATTGTTTATATTACTAACTCGTGCTAACAATCACTCGGGTGTTTATTAGTTAGATGCACATTACTAAAACCATTAACTTAAATGTTTACTAACATAGTAATTGTCTGTATTTAGTTAGAACTAACAATTAACAACTTTCCTCGCTGTATCTTTTCTATCTGCGATACTGAGCTGTCCTTGAGATGCTGGTTAAGTCGTTTCAGCTGTCTCTCCTTTGAGACCACGCCTCCTTAATTCTAGTCACGTTCCGCTCCACCTTGAGCCCGTTGTTTGTAATGCTTGTTTCCGAGTCCCTTTCATGTTTTCGTGATTTCCTTGTTATCGAGTTATTGTCTCCTAATGTGTTCACCTAACGTTGTTTGTAACCCCTCCCACTTCCTTGTGTATTTAACCCAGTCGTCCTAGTCCCTCTTCGCGAGTACCTCATACTTAATAGAATTTGTCTTTTTGCCAATCTTTTTCGAGTGTTCCCAGTCTTTGTTTCGTGTGTATTTTTAGTATCTGTTTTTCCCCGAGTTTTTTTTGTTTCGAGTTTGTTAGTTTGTTTTGTTCCTGATTGATTTCCCGTTTTTAAAATTTATTTCTGCCCGTGTTCTCGCGACCCTGATTTTCTGGACTGTGATTTTGTACCTCTGCCGTGCCTTCCGGTTTTTGACCTCTGCCTGTTTTTGTACGATTTTTTGGATTTTGATTTTGCTTCCGGATATTAAACCTCGGTTTTCTGTACTCCTGCCTGCTACTGGGTCCCTTATCCCACCGGTCATAACAGTCATGTAATGTAAACATCCACTATAGTGATTAAAAAAAACGCCTTTTTACCTGAATATACCCCGACCTGATGGTTTATGTATATAAAAATATAAAAATCCCTCAAAGATTTAATCAAACCAATATAATAACTAATAGCTAAAACTGTGTGAAAGAAGAGATGTGTTCTCCCTATAGGTGACATATAGGTGCATATATAGGTTAAACTCAGCTCTGTTAGAGTTAGGCCTAAATCTTCAATCTAATAAAGTACATCTGTTCCCAGCTGGACTCATACACCCTGGTAATTTAATCCTGACAGTTTTACTGGGAATATATATTTATTTTAGGAATAACAGGTAATACATCCTGACATGTAGCCTACAGGTAATACATCCTGACATGTAGCCAACAGGTAATACATCCTGACATGTAGCCGACAGGTAATACATCCTGACATGTAGCCGACAGGTAATACATCCTGACATGTAGCCTACAGGTAATACATCCTGACATGTAGCCTACAGGTAATACATCCTGACATGTAGCCAACAGGTAATACATCCTGACATGTAGCCGACAGGTAATACATCCTGACATGTAGCCTACAGGTAATACATCCTGACATGTAGCCAACAGGTAATACATCCTGACATGTAGCCGACAGGTAATACATCCTGACATGTAGCCGACAGGTAATACATCCTGACATGTAGCCTACAGGTAATACATCCTGACATGTAGCCTACAGGTAATACATCCTGACATGTAGCCAACAGGTAATACATCCTGACATGTAGCCGACAGGTAATACATCCTGACATGTAGCCGACAGGTAATACATCCTGACATGTAGCCTACAGGTAATACATCCTGACATGTAGCCGACAGGTAATACATCCTGACATGTAGCCTACAGGTAATACATCCTGACATGTAGCCAACAGGTAATACATCCTGACATGTAGCCGACAGGTAATACATCCTGACATGTAGCCGACAGGTAATACATCCTGACATGTAGCCTACAGGTAATACATCCTGACATGTAGCCTACAGGTAATACATCCTGACATGTAGCCGACAGGTAATACATCCTGACATGTAGCCTACAGGTAATACATCCTGACATGTAGCCAACAGGTAATACATCCTGACATGTAGCCATCAGGTAATACATCCTGACATGTAGCCTACAGGTAATACATCCTGACATGTAGCCTACAGGTAACACACCCTGACATGTAACCTACAGGTAATACATCCTGACATGTAACCTACAGGTAATACATCCTGACATGTAGCCAACACGTAATACATCCTGACATGTAGCCGACAGGTAATACATCCTGACATGTAACCTACAGGTAATACATCCTGACATGTAGCCTACAGGTAATACATCCTGACATGTAGCCTACAGGTAATACATCCTGACATGTAACCTACAGGTAATACATCCTGACATGTAACCTACAGGTAATACATCCTGACATGTAGCCGACAGGTAATACATCCTGACATGTAGCCAACAGGTAATACATCCTGACATGTAACCTACAGGTAATACATCCTGACATGTAACCTACATTTAATACATCCTGACATGTAGCCGACAGGTAATACATCCTGACATGTAGCCAACAGGTAATACATCCTGACATGTAGCCAACAGGTAATACACCTAGACATGTAACCTACAGGTAATACACACCTGGACGTTTTCTAAAGGAATAAAGTGTTTGAATTAATTAGGGAGGGTGGGGTTTTAGTCTGTTAGATTGTCTCTGTCTCACAGCTCAGCTTTGTTATGTAGGGTAAAAAACCCAGAATGCACTGCTCAGCCACTGGACTGAAGAATCACACTGTAGCTACAGCAGTTATACAAGCCTGTGTGAGCATGATTGGTGCAAAATCTGTCACCAAAAAAATCATAAATAAAAAATATTTCACCCAATATTTCTTTAAAATATTATATAGCCATAAAATAGGAGCATGACAATAAACAGCATGTTTTTTAGTAATATAAATAGTGTTGGTATAAATGCTTGGGAGGTGTTGATGATCAGTGAGTTGGTAGTTTTAAGGGCATTAAATGTTTTGTTTATTCCGTGAAATGCTGACACACCTGTTTGTCTGAATGCTTATAACAGTCCTGAGTTTAAAAGTGATGTATTTCATGCTGGGTTGGGTATAAACTGAAGTTTCTACTGCATTACTTTTCATATAAACTCAGTCTCTTTCCTGCAATTGCATTATATTTTATTTCATGACAGATATTTTGGTACTTCAACTTAATCTGCATATTCCACACACTTTGTGTTACTTTAATTTGCATATTTATCAGTGTACACTGTTAGGGATCCAATGTGAGGTTTTTAATGATATTAGTATAATATTAGTGATGAAGCAACTCGTATGATATATATGGTTTATAGACATATGTGTCGCACTCATTAATATCATAATGTAACCCTCTTTGCAATTGATGATTAAGTCAACCTTCTTTCCAAGTTTTGTATTTCCATGAATGATTCAACCACATAGAACATTGATGAGTGTGTGGTCTTGATACACTTTAGAGAAATTAGGTGACAATGTGCTAAAGAAGTGTTCAATTAATATGCCTCAAACAACCGTAAACATCCTTTGTATTTCTAACATAAATAGCTAGCTGGATAATATGCAAATTTTAGAGTGTCCACAGATGCACTTGGAAAAATATTCATTACTCATGAATATGCAAATCAAGGCACATTATATTATCTTTTCTCTGACATGGGCATATTTTGACTGGTGTTTCAAAACCCAATAATATTTTTCAATCAACTGAGAGGATGTTTTGAAACTCTCTGAACTTGATAGCTGGGCTGTCACCACTTTTTGTGTTTGAGAACCCTTTATTTTCACACTATGACAGCGCTTATTCCAGGCTGTGGATAAACCCAGAACTATTTACAGATTCAATCTATTAACCAACCTTTTTACAGATTTAATCTATTAACCGACCTTTTTACAGATTTAATCTATTAACCGACCTTTTTAAAGATTTAATCTATTAACCAACCTTTTTACAGATTTAATCTATTAACCAACCTTTTTACAGATTTAATCTATTAACCAACCTTTTTACAGATTTAATCTATTAACCAACCTTTTTACAGATTTAATCTATTAACCGACCTTTTTAAAGATTTAATCTATTAACCAACCTTTTTACAGATTTAATCTATTAAGCGACCTTTTTAAAGATTTAATCTATTAACCAACCTTTTTACAGATTTAATCTATTAACCAACCTTTTTACAGATTTAATCTATTAACCAACCTTTTTAAAGATTTAATCTATTAACCAACCTTTTTAAAGATTTAATCTATTAACCAAACTTTTTACAGATTTAATCTATTAACCAACCTTTTTACAGATTTAATCTATTAACCGACCTTTTTAAAGATTTCATCTATTAACCGACCTTTTTAAAGATTTAATCTATTAACCAACCTTTTTACAGATTTAATCTATTAACCAACCTTTTTACAGATTTAATCTATTAACCAACCTTTTTACAGATTTAATCTATTAACCAACCTTTTTACAGATTTAATCTATTAACCAACCTTTTTACAGATTTAATCTATTAACTGACAGTTCTCTGCAGAGAATGAAAGAGAGAGAGAGAGAGAGAGAGAGAGAGAGAGAGAGAGAGAGATTAGGTGATAAAACAGCAGTAAAGACATACAGAAAGAGATGTACAGACATGTCTTATTTAGCAGCTGAGCTGAGCTCAAGCCCAGCTGTGAGTGTTTTTGTAAGCCAGTCCCTTTTAATGTTTAATCAATAATCCTGACAGAGGGCTGGACCACCGCAGAATTCTATCTCACAATCCTGAGGTATATCAGAGACGCTACAGATAATAGTACAAGTTTGAATGTCTGCTGCTAAACACATTCATAACTGGGGTCAAATCAAATCAAAATTCATGCATATACCACATGTTTACTAAACATCTGTGAGTGTATGCTTTAAGCTTACGGCACCCACACAAGTAATCCAGGTATAACAGTGATATGAAAAACACTCCCCTGAGAGGAACCCAAACTCAAGAGGTAGCTGGCTCAGGGTGCGCATTCACAGGGCACGTATTCACAGGGTGCGCATTCACAGGGTACGCATTCACAGGGTACGCATTCACAGGGTACACATTCACAGGGCACGTATTCACAGGGTACGCATTCACAGGGTACGCATTCACAGGGTACGCATTCACAGGGTACGTATTCACAGGGTACGCATTCACAGGGTACGCATTCACAGGGTACGCATTCACAGGGTACGTATTCACAGGGTACGCATTCACAGGGTACGTATTCACAGGGCACGTATTCACAGGGTACGCATTCACAGGGTACGCATTCACAGGGTACGCATTCACAGGGTACGCATTCACAGGGTACGCATTCACAGGGTACGCATTCACAGGGTACGCATTCACAGGGTACGCATTCACAGGGTACGCATTCACAGGGTACGCATTCACAGGGTACGCATTCACAGGGTACGCATACACAGGGTACGCATTCACAGGGTACGCATTCACAGGGTACGCATTCACAGGGTACGCATTCACAGGGTACGCATTCACAGGGTACGCATTCACAGGGTACGCATTCACAGGGTACGCATTCACAGGGTACGCATTCACAGGGTACGCATTCACAGGGTACGCATTCACAGGGTACGTATTCACAGGGTACGCATTCACAGGGTACGCATTGACAGGGTACGTATTCACAGGGTACGCATTCACAGGGTACGCATTCACAGGGTACGCATACACAGGGTACGTATTCACAGGGTACGCATTCACAGGGTACGTATTCACAGGGCACGCATTCACAGGGTACGTATTCACAGGGTACGCATTCACAGGGTACGCATTCACAGGGTACGTATTCACAGGGTACGCATTCACAGGGTACGCATTGACAGGGTACGTATTCACAGGGTACGCATTCACAGGGTACGCATTCACAGGGTACGCATTCACAGGGTACGTATTCACAGGGTACGCATTCACAGGGTACGCATTCACAGGGTACGTATTCACAGGGTACGCATTCACAGGGTACGCATTGACAGGGCACGTATTCACAGGGTACGCATTCACAGGGTACGCATTCACAGGGTACGCATTGACAGGGTACGTATTCACAGGGTACGCATTCACAGGGTACGCATTCACAGGGTACGCATTCACAGGGTACGTATTCACAGGGTACGCATACACAGGGTACGCATTCACAGGGTACGCATTCACAGGGTACGCATTCACAGGGTACGCATTCACAGGGTACGCATTCACAGGGTACGCATTCACAGGGTACGCATTCACAGGGTACGCATTCACAGGGTACGCATACACAGGGTACGCATTCACAGGGTACGCATTCACAGGGTACGCATTCACAGGGTACGCATTCACAGGGTACGCATACACAGGGTACGCATACACAGGGTACGCATACACAGGGTGCGCATACACAGGGTACGCATTCACAGGGTACGCATTCACAGGGTACGCATTCACAGGGTACGCATTCACAGGGTACGCATTCACAGGGTACGCATTCACAGGGTACGCATTCACAGGGTACGCATTCACAGGGCACGTATTCACAGGGTACGCATTCACAGGGCACGTATTCACAGGGTACGCATTCACAGGGTACGCATTCACAGGGTACGCATTGACAGGGTACGTATTCACAGGGTACGCATTCACAGGGTACGTATTCACGACATGAAATAACTGCACTCTACTACAAAATGTAGTTTATTTTTGGTCCAATATAAATTAATATTAGGATATGCAACATTTATTATAATAGCAGAGTCTCCAGAAATGTTACTCAATGTTACAGTACACACAGTTTACATGTTTTAACAACGTCTCTGCTGACTAAACTTTTTCGAGTTTTCTCAATCTGGCAGCCATAGTCTCAATAAGTCTTCTCAATAAGATATATTATAACATCTATTAATGTTGAAAATACATCAACATCTTCCTTATTTGAAGTTAAGTCATGTTAGTCTCTTATTATTTATTCATTCTTGCATATTAAGTACAGTAATCTAATGTGTCAACAGTTAACCATACAATTGACACATGCTCACCCCATTAACAATGCAGTACCTCCAATGTTTTATCCCAACAAATTACACCCCATTAACACTGCAGTACCCCCAATGTTTTATCCCAACAAATTACACCCCATTACCACTGCAGTACCCCAATGTTTTATCCCAACAAATTACACCCCATTACCACTGCAGTACCCCAATGTTTTATCCCAACAAATTATACCCCATTACCACTGCAGTACCCCAATGTTTTATCCCAACAAATTAACAAAATTAAACTTAATTCTGCAGACGGGGAGAGCTGAATGCCACTTATTTAGTTCTTTAATTAAATGATTTCAGTTCAGTTATTCCCGTCGTATTGAAGCCTTTTATTTTATATTTTATTTCTTTCTCTTTTTTGATCCATAATTGACTTATTTCTACATTTCATATGTTATGTCTGCTATCTTCTTGTTCAAAAGGAAAAAGGAATTCAAATAAACAGCATATATTGTAAAACTGCACAGATCAAGCACTGTGTTGAGATGGAACAGGAATTTGTGGCTTAGAACATATGGTTTAGTTTTATGATTTTTTAGTTTTTTAATGATTTTGGACTCTCTGAAGCAGCAGCACTAGTCATTTAGACTTTGAGCCGGAGTTTAAAACAATGTAAATGATTTTTCAGGCACAGCCGGCTGTACTGTGGTTTAAAGATTTATTAGGATGGCCTTGGTGCAGAACTCACGCTGGTATCTCAGTTCTCAATCCCTCTGTCGGTGGATGTTTGTCAGGGAGTTTAAATAGCACCTTTCTGTCCATGTCCATGTACAGTTTTCACATGATTAAATGGCCAACCATGCCTGAATTTACACCTGTGGATTCAGTGAGAGAGAGACGTGGATAGAGACCGAGGCAAAGTGTGTGTGTGTGTGTGTGTGTGTGTGTGTGTGTGTGCGCGTGTGTGTGTGTGTGTGCGTGTGTGTGTGTGTGTGTGTGTGTGTGTGTGTGTGAGAGAGAGAGAAAAAGCGAGGCGAGGGGGGGAGGAAATACTTCTACAGTCAGAATAAAGTGTTTTGAATTCTACTGGCACCAGCTCATAAGATTTTAAACATCAAGTTGAAATGGTGGAACCATCAAGGTGAAAAGCTCTTTTCACTTATTTGAAAAATAACATTGCGGTTTAGAAACACCATTGAAACCTTGACCTGCCAGAGAAGATATATACAGCATATATTATACAGTAATATTTACCATAATTTGCATATTCATGCAGCTTCCCCCCCCCCCGCCAATTGAATCACTGGACACTTTTGAATTAGCATATTACCCAGCAAAATACTAATGAGCGTCCACATTTTTTTCTAGGTGCACTATCTGAACATGTCCTTGATAACAATGGTAAAGTCAGACTGGCAGCTCTAACAGTCGCTTCACAGGCAATAATGGCACATCGATATGCAAACTAGAGCTGTCAAGAGGGCACTAAGAAAACACATCAAATTATTTGAGTGTTTTCTGACAGGGAGCCGTAGCCCCAGCAGGTTTGCTTCCTACCACAGTAAGTAAGTAAGTAAGTAAAATTTTATTTATAAAGCGCTCTTCACAGCACGAGTGCACAGAGTGCTGTACAGTGAGGTTAAAATACAACATATATAATAAATAACAACCCCAGAAACCACACAGAATAAATCATAACAACACGGGGGGGTCAATAGGAGCCCAGATCACCAAACGCCTGCCTGAACAGGTGAGTCTTCAAGAGTTTTTTAAAAGAGTTCTCAGAGGCTGAGGCTCTCAGGTCCTGGGGTAGGGCGTTCCAGAGCCTGGGGGCTGTTGCCCCAAAGGCTCGGTCGCCCTTAGTCTTAAGCCTGGTTTGAGGCACCACCAGGAGCCCCTGGTCAGAGCTTTGACCCAGCGACCTAGTCACCATTTTATAATCCAAAAACAATCGCCTTTTCTATTAAAAGTCTGGAGAGCTGCTTCCAAGCATTTCTGTCATATTTACACATTTGATTATCATACCAGAGAGAAAAATACATAAAGAAATTTATGTATTTACATTATAGAATAATATAGAAATAAATACAATAAAAAAAAAGTAATTAAATATGTATTGATGATGTGGATTGAATCCAGGCTAAACTTAAAGAGAAATATGGATTCAATTCAGGCTAAATTAAGTATTAGATATCAGAATATCAGATGTTTGGGCAATACACAACAAATATAACAGTATTTGATATGCTTAATAAACCAATGTTTTTGCTTGTTTATTTAAAAACATTATTATGTTCAATTTTG
>CM040400.1:1874967-1892467 GCA_022702515.1 Ilyophis sp. 1 JC-2022 | reverse complement strand
CTCTCACTCTCTCTCTCTCTCTCTCTCTCTCTTTCTGTCTCTCACTCTCTCTCTCTCTCTCTCTCTCTCTCTCTCACTCTCTCTCTCTCTCTCTCTCTCTCTCTCTCTCTCTCTCTGTCTCTCACTCTCTCTGTCTCTCACTCTCTCTCTCTCTCTCTCTCTCTCTCTGTCTCTCTCTCTCTCTCTCTGTCTCTCACTCTCTCTCTCTCTCTCTCTCTCTCTCTGTCTCTCACTCTCTCTCTCTCTCTCTCTCTCTCTCTCTCTCTCTCTCTCTCTCTCTCTCTGTCTTTCTATCTCTCATTATTTCTCAAGAGCAGTGATAGATTTCCCCTGTCTGTAAATACACCTCTTTATCACACCGGGGGTTTTAAGTGCAGAGCAGGAATAAAGGGTCTCCATGTTTCTGACTCTGGCGGGTGGATGGCGGGTGGATGTCGGGTGGATGGCGGGTGGATGTCGGGTGGATGGCGGGTGGATGTCGGGTGGATGGCGGGTGGATGTCGGCTTAGGGAACGGCTCGCGTGTCGGCCTCGTGCACCAGTGGAGGTGACATTGGGAGAACGTTTCCTCGATCAGCGGCTCTTATCTGCTAATACAGACTTCTATCCTTCCGCTGAGTGGTGGAAACACGGGCAGATTTAATGGGAATAATCATAAAAAAGAGCTGCTCTGCTTTCATTAAATGTGGTTAGGTAACTCCTGAGCGTGCTCTGCAGACTCTTAGAGGAGACTTCCTGTACAGTGTTTGCCACAGGGAAGCAACAGGTCATTTTAAAAACCATTAATTGCACAAAAAGCTGTTTTTTTATCTCTTTCTTTTTTTTAGGGTTGTCATCTCAAGATTTCATTCCATGTCCTCGCCTAGCTCGACGCAAATGCAAGAAAACCATCCAATTACAGCGAGGCTAAGCGTTATTGTCATGCGTGGGCGGGCTATTTGCTTCCGTAAGCGTTGACAATGACAATAAATCACAGCTGTTAGGCTCTCTGAGTAGGAATGTAATGACATTGGGAAACCTGCAGATGTCAGACAGCCTCACCTCTTCAGGGCTAAGAGCCCAAGGGGTCGCTATACTGAACCCCCCCAGGATGATTAATGAGGGGCTCATTTCACTTCCTGTTCCATTTGCCATGTGACAACTGCAATGGAAGAAATTACATAAATTGAGGGATTAAAATTCCGGAACTTTCCCTCATCAAAGGATAGTCTTCTAGTTGAGCTTGGACTCAATTTATTTTTGTTTGTACATCAAATTCCTTGTTCCTTGAATAGCTATTATTTGTGTCACATACACCTTCAACGGGAGTGCCATTATTTGAACTTTTCTGCAAATTAAAAATGGAGTTTCACAACCCCAAAGTTGAAATGCTTTATGTTATTTTATGTTGTTACAAATATTAAATCATTAAACAGCCACCCAGCTGGAAAATAAATGCTTGTATCCTAGACTGTACTAATGTATATAATATTGTAATAATGTGTGGGATTTAATGAGTTGAAAATATACAGACAAGCAATGCATTGGCTTTGTAAGTGGAAGTAACTGAATATGATCATGGGCACTGTAGGCCTTCGAAGTCTGACGTAATGCAAAGCAAAAACATTTGCCCAAATATGGATTTCCGGATCAAAGGGAAATTTATCTATGGAGAAAATGAATGGAGTTTCACATAATCATCCCTGTCAGTCTGTGATTTAAGCTGGCGTTTAAAACGAATGCACCGTTTTTATCCGCACACAATTCCCTCTTAAATGGCACTGGATCCACTGAATTCTGATGCAGCTTTCAAACTGAAATAACACTTTTTCTAACAGTAAGCTAACACTGCTGCGCATGTTATGTACGTCACAGATAGCGGTTCCGTGATGAGCACGATTTAGAGAACAGCAAGCTTAAATTAGCATTAGCAGTGAACTTTTATGTAACATGGCAGTGTCAATATGTAATATCAGTATTTCTTCCATATATAGAATTGTGCTCCTGAATGTACTCAGCGAAACCCCGGAAGTAAGTGTACCATCCGAGTGGTTCAAGTGTACTGTAATGTAAGTTTTTGCCTACTCAACAACTTTTTTGTTCTATCTACTCACCAAGGCTACTTAACAGTGTGGAAGAGTGCTGATTCAGACACGGCACAGGTGCACCATAGAGGACTCAACTGAGTATGTCAGACGTGGGCGGAGTCTGGTTTTGGAAGTAAATTCCCTATGACAGATAGAACGGGCTTCGGAAACTATTTTTGACTATTTTTTAAAAGCTGATTCATAGAATGAGCTGAAACTTCCTGCATTAGCCTGTGTGGTATAAGGTTATAGACCATATATCGCATGTTCCAAAAAAAGAATTTTCATACATAAATAATTAAATAACTTACATCGAGAGCGAAGTTATTAAACAAAACGATTTCATGTTGGCAGAGACATGGTGGACCCCAGAGGATTAATGTCTAAGCTCTAAATGAATGAGGAATTTACTTCTGAAACCAGTGTGACGTAGTCACATGACTACTCTACTGTGACCTCACAGAGATCATCACCATATGCACCATCATTTTGAACCTTTTGCATTCACATGTCGGAAAACAAAAAAGATTTATGTTCTTATGAATGCCAGGCAGAAGTTGCCATAAATATATATGTATAGACATGCTACCACAACACTAACTGCAGCCATAAATATATATGTATAGACATGCTACCACAACACTAACTGCAGCCATAAATATATATGTATAGACATGCTACCACAACACTAACTGCAGCCATAAATTGTCATGGTTTTTAGCAGCCTCTGATGTTTCAATGTTTTATTTTTAGCGTTGTTGAGGCGCTCTATCTGATTTTTTTCCGCCTCCGTTCCGGTGTTTGAATCTCGTCCGGCAATTATCCTTTTCACCTGTTTTGGATTACCTGCCTCTTATAAATAGCTCAGGATTTCCGCCTTCCGACACTTTGTGATTGTCTAACTATTTTGACAATGAAGTCGGTAAGGTATAAGAATTTGGTCACTGCGTTTCTGGTTTTACAAATAAGAAACGCAGCAAGTTTAAATATTTTCTTTCCAATCTATTGCTTGTCCTTTATTCTCTCGACCTGTTGCCTTTTGTGTTCAGATTTTTTTGCTACAAGTGTAGGTAACAAGTTTAATTTTCTTATTCTTTCTTTTACCCGCTTGGGTTTTTCTTTTGTTTTTTCAACCTCTCGTCTGCACCCTTTGATTTAGAGCGTGAGGTTTTTTCGTTGTTTATACTCGCTATTTTCGAGTCCGCCTCCTCTTGAGGTAGTTTTCAATATATACTGCATATATGTATAGACATGCTACCACAACACTAACTACAGCCATAAATATATATGTATAGACATGCTACCACAACACTAACTACAGCCATACATATTTATGTATAGACATGCTACCACAACACTAACTACAGCCATACATATTTATGTATAGACATGCTACCACAACACTAACTACAGCCATACATATTTATGTATAGACATGCTACCACAACACTAACTACAGCCATACATATTTATGTACAGACATGCTACCACAACACTAACTACAGCCATACATATTTATGTATAGACATGCTACCACAACACTAACTACAGCCATAAATATATATGTATAGACATGCTACCACAACACTAACTACAGCCATACATATTTATGTATAGACATGCTACCACAACACTAACTACAGCCATACATATTTATGTATAGACATGCTACCACAACACTAACTACAGCCATACATATTTATGTATAGACATGCTACCACAACACTAACTACAGCCATACATATTTATGTATAGACATGCTACCACAACACTAACTACAGCCATAAATATATATGTATAGACATGCTACCACAACACTAACTACAGCCATACATATTTATGTATAGACATGCTACCACAACACTAACTACAGCCATACATATTTATGTATAGACATGCTACCACAACACTAACTACAGCCATACATATTTATGTATAGACATGCTACCACAACACTAACTACAGCCATACATATTTATGTATAGACATGCTACCACAACACTAACTGCAAATACCAAGGCTAAAAAATAAAAATAAAAATCTTCTAAGGATGACTAAAAATCCATGTTTTTTCTCATATCTGTAAAGCCACTGTGACAAGTTGATTCATTGCTTGTTAAAATGCCCTCAGGGCATTGCTGACCAATGTCAGGTATAAATCTAATCCTCCATTTACTAAAGAGGAGATTAAAAAAGGGAACCATAAGGGAATCATGTTGACCTTTTGTTTTCACTGACAATGCGTCATTGTGTCACTTCCTGTGACTGGGGTCATGTTGTGTCACTTCCTGTGACTGGGGTCATGCCACTCTCAGCCAAACTACATTTTTCTGCATTTTCCCATAATTCCCTGTCAGGCGTATCAGGAAGCATTTCCATCTCATGTTAAAAAAAAAATGCTTCAGTTATATTTTGTTCATAAGAATTTCTAGAGGTGCCAATAATTGTGGTTCACGTGGTTTTGTTAAAAATAATTATTTATTGATGAGGGATTTGTTTTTCTCAGAATTAATTTACTTCAATTAAAGGTTGGATTGTTCTCATTATTTCAGTGTGAGATTAAGCTAATTCACCAATGGTGAATTTTTTATAACCCTTTTTACTCATCTTTACAAAGGGTGCCAATAATTGGGAAGGGCACTGTATACCTTATTAATAGGGGAACAATGTGATTTTAAATTTTTTGGCTTGCGTAAGTGTTGGGTGGTTCTTAAAGGGACGGTTGTGGTTCTGAACCTTGTGGATTGCCTTAGACCAGTCCTGGTGTTTAAAAACCAAAACTCCGCCAACACAACCATCCCACATGAGTCTGAGGCACTGAAATGAGTCCCAGATGCACCCCCCCCCAAACCCCCCCCCTTGAACTGAACATTTTACATCCTTTTCTTTGGACTTTCTACTTACCAGCGAGTTTAATATCTCACACTGCAACGTGTTCAGCCCACTTGATTATTTGTTGTGTTAGATGTTTCAGAGAAGGGAGTATGACGTATTTTGTAATATTTGTTTGGTAGTAAGGGCAGGGGGTTGCCATGTCAGCGGGTGCATTACTTGAGAAATGGAGTGAGTGCATAGCATGCTCAATGTGTGTTCTAGCATGCGCAATTAGCGAAGCTGAGAACTGCTTTTAGAATAGAATAGAATAAAATAACTTTCATTTCCCGCTAGGGAACTTCAGTTGTAGCCCCAGCAACAACAAAAAGACATAGACAGTGGGGCAGACCCACAACACACAAACAAACATATCAAACGAAGACATCCAACAGAACCATTACATCAATCAAGTGAATTAAAGTGCAATACAGCCATGATTAAAAATAGCACCCGCTGTCCCAAGATGTCCAGTGTCAGCAAGCAGTCCAACACTCAAAGTCCCCCTCCACGACTCTCCTCCATACACGAAACACTGCAGTCTCTGTACACTGCTGAAACGGAGCACTGAACTGCGTCAATCCTCCCAGTCGTCTCCTCATTCCTCCCCCGCATTATGTTCTCCTTCCCTGGTTGTCTTTTGAAGATTGCCAGCACTACCGGATCAGTCCCGACATCTTCAACTCCGGTGAAGAGTGATGGTAAACTTTGTTGCTGCAGTCTGCAGATCCAACGGACATTCCCGAGCATATGTTGCGAATGTGTCTCAATGGTAACGACCACAAACAAAATTATATCGACTAGACAATTTGTCGATATTATCAAACGAGCAGCAGGAGTGCCCTGAAAAATCTCCAGCCCGCTTTCCCCGTGCCACTACAGACACACAGCACATGAAAAAAACAAAGACAAAAGGCAGACACAACAAAACACATTCAAATTAACAAACACGAACACGAGAGACAGCTGGACTACATGTCGCCATTACAGCACCACGTGACGTCATGTTGAACATTTTCAACATGTTCCTTTGAGAAATGAAAGATGTTTGAAGTGAGATCCAGTTTGTTAAAGACAGATTGCATCTGCTTTTCCAGCGAAGCAGTCTCTCACTCTCCGATATCATTAGCCAAAATCACATTTTTGAGTTGGCACATATTTGTCTGACTAAATTGACAACAATACTCGCTATGCTGTTCAAGCCAAATTGGAATGAAGCCAGATTAGCACTGCATGAGGTTAGACTGAATTATCGCTAGAAATTAATGTTTCATGCATTGTGAAATAAACGTTCACAGCTATCAGTATGCCGGACACACCTTAATGGAAGCATAAGAATCCCCTGGCCACAATCATAAAATCATGTGAATTCCTACCTGTGCGTGTCTCTGACCTGCCCAGGCAATACTGATACAGGTTTTTTTCACCTCATGATGGTGGGCTTGTCCATCAGCTCTCTCCGCACTGGGCTGTGGGGATTTACTGCGAGCAGCAGAGGTAATCCTCACACTCACAAACGGAGGATTTAATTAGATTTTCCCTTTAATCGCTTATCGTGCGAGATCTAATTCCAGCTGTGTGCCCGTCGCAGGCAGTGTTCCACGGGGTCGTGACCTCACATTGAGCTCATTTGCACCCGGCACACTTATAGATGATAACTGATGTGAATAACTAGCCGACTCACAGAATGTGCGGTTCGTTTTTCAGCAGCACTGGAAAGTTGTGCCACACGTATTGCTGCATGTATTGAGTAATTTGAGAGCATTCCTTGATTTGTTTTGGCCCTGAGATAAATAAATAAATCCATTCATATTTTTATAAAGATTGACTAAACGAAAAATTTTCAAGACTTACATTTTTTTAAAAAGTACACATTTTTTTCGTTAATTACAGAAACTGCTTTAGAAAACTTAAACATTAAACTTCTTACACCATCTTCAAACGAGTTACTTACTCACCTCAGTAAAACATCCTTAGGCTGCACCTGAGAGAACATTTATCCAAACATTCTTTAAGTTCCACGGACATTCCGAGAACCAAAACTTGTGAGCTGAATACCCAGGCCTCAGTCGGCAATTATTTGTGACACATGAATAACACAAATAACACATTTTTGTTTGATGAAGACCCTTTTCTTGTTGCAGTTATTCTTATACGCTAAAATATTTCAGTATTGACCAGCATGATGTAACATTCCAATTCAATTTCATGACATTTTTTTTTAGAAGAAAATTATTCTTAAAGGTAGAAACTCTGAGTGCAAATCCATCAATAAGACCACCTTTAGAGAAATGATTTCCAGCAGGCAGTGAAAACTTCATTATCCCGTTGGAAAAGGCTGCTGAAGCAGATGGAGTCGTGGCTCAGGACTTTGGAGGCTGATGGGATGCATCCTTAATGACTAAACATTGGTGATTTAGTATGTACGGTCACCGGCGCAGGTGATGATCTGTAATCACAACCATTGTAAATAATGAATTAACAAATGACACGGTCGATATCCAAACAGAAAATGTAAAAAAATAACAGCGCTATTTAATTATGGCCGACTGCGCCCCGCGGAATTGGCGGTCTTTAAGGTCGGAGTGAGGGGAGTAATGAACAGTCGAGACGACCGGAGGCTCCCCTGTAAGAAGTGTGTCGGCTTCAAATCAAAGAAACTCACCCCGTTCATTTTCCAAACAGCACTTTGGATAACCTCCAGCTACAGCACACTGCTGCATGTCTGAGCCTCGATGAAGAAGGTTAGTACCTCACAAACAGATGTGCAAAACGGCACGGAAATCTTTCGTAAGCCTACACAACGGACGTGAATGACATTACAAAGAGTCAGACGGTGGAAAATTGGTGTGGCGCCACACAGCACGAAACAACGGACATTTTCCACAACCGTACATGTGCGCTTTATGTACGTCTGAAAGTGCCACATGTAGAAAGCCTGTGTCAGCATGAGACCTTAGACGTTCTCTCTCTCCCGGCACTTACAGGTTCACCAGACGGGTGCATGTTTACCACAAACACAGAAGGTTGTTCCGTATGCGCAATCCAATCGCAGCAATCAGACAAGGCCACACAGGCCTGGCAGGATTAATGATGCCAAGGGCCCCAAGACTAGCGTTCTGGCAAACGACTAGCATTCACTTAAATTTAGAGCGCAGGCACAGGTTATGTGATTACGTTAAAAATCGTGATTATCCACGATATCGTCTGAAGAATGAGAGAGTGCAACCCAGCGGAAGTGTTGGTTATGTTGCCTTTAGCAGGGAGAACCTGTCCAAGTGCCCATTTCTCTCTCCCAGTTCACAGCAATACCAACCAATCACTCTTGCACTCCCCGAGGATACAAGAGATTGGAGAACCCTATAGCAAAGTAATGACTCATTAATTTTTAGGAGCTCAACATGACCAATAGCCAAACAACAGCCTTTGTGAACGCATTAAATCTTTATCCAAAGACAGCATTATCTTGTTTTATTAAGAGAGCCGTTTATTGGCTTCTGCGTGTTTGTTTATTTGTTTATTTTTCGTTTTTTCCCTCCAAATGTTTCTGAGGAGTACATGAGAAACAAACATGGGAGAGAGGAGTATCTGTTGGTCAAAAATCATCACGGCTAACCGCTAACGGCTAACGTGCTGAGAAAATCTCATAAAGCCTCGGAAACATTTCAGTTCACTGGCAAGGACGCCAACATTAGCCTACAAATGAAAACGCTTGCCTTGATTTTAGAAATACATGAATTATTTGCGGTTACCATCAGTGTTCAACAGAAAGAAGAGATGTTAGAACTCCACAGAGTTAAGAGCGCTCTTGTGCTTATTCTCTCTTGGGTAGACCTTGTGCCATTGAACACTACACCTGCCATTTTCCCCAGACTGTGTGCAACGTGCTAACAAAGTGAGCCTCCGCTCCAGCAGGCTGATTAAAGCACTGCCTACATTCTGCCTATGGGCGAATTAAAGCATTTTAACAGTAATTAAAACAAAAAAATAAATAAGAAGACAAAGAAAGAAATCACAGAATCTCAAACGCATCGATTTTATGGCTGCGTCAGAGTACATTATTGAATCTATTAAAACTAAAAGAGCTGCATTTATCTGCTCATATAAAAGCTTTACCGTCACATATCTCTGCCACACTCAAATGCTTTTCAATTTCAGTGTTATGTTGTGTGGAGGTTTAATGGTCCGTGCCTCCAAATTGCCTGGAGAGGCTCGGATCATAGGCTCAAAAGGCAGAAACCAATGTTTAGCAATATATACACCATTTCCCATCAGTCACTGGGGCCCACCTATCCTAGGATGTGGCTTCTTCTGAGGATTTAAGGGCCAAACTGTCAAGTATTCACTGAGTGAATGCATGTGAGTGTGTTAGTGTGTATGAGTTTGTGTCTTGCGTGTGTGTGTGTGTATGTATGCATTTATGAATGTTTGCAGGTGTGTTTGTGTGTGCATGTTTGTGCGTGTGTATGTGTGTGTACATGTGTGTAGCTCACATACTGAAGTTAAACTGGTATCCTCCATTGGATGGAGAGATGATCTGACAGCTGTTCCCAAACATCCGTGTGCAGTGAAGGCCGAGAGAGGTTCAGGCACACTTCCTGAATTTTAATTTTGGAATAAAAATTCTTCCATTTATACCTTATTAATGTACACCAGCAGACAGCAGATTAATGAAGCCGGGCATTCAACGCCTCTGCCAGGCTTAACAAGAGCAGCCACTGAATCACCTCTTCTCCTGTGGGCAGTTATTTCAACCCGGGTTTATCCAGGAGCATTCAGAGCGGGGGGGAGTGGTCATGTGACCCAGATTCTACCTGGTGGTAAACTTGTGATTGACATGCTAATAGTCTAATAGTCTTGGGCTCTGGGTTCTGTGGTCATTGGGCATGGGCATTCATTGTCTAATTGTGTCTTATTGTGTCTGAATCAGCACCCTTGCATGCTATTGAGTATACTTGTTGAATAGACAGGATGAAAAAGTAAAGGAGGCTAAATTTTAATGCAGTAGATAAGGCTCTGATTCAGACACAGGACATAGGATGCAGTAGATAAGGCTCTGATTCAGACACAGGACATAGGATGCAGTAGATAGGGCTCTGATTCGGACACAGGACATAGGATGCAGTAGATAGGGCTCTGATTCAGACACAGGACATAGAAGGCAGTAGATAGGACTCTGATTCGGACACATTATGTATTGAAGTGGCCGACTCGGGAGGATTGTGCATGACATTTGCTTTGATGGTGGTCCCATTCGTTAGTCTGATGGCGTTCAAATGCTCAGCGGCAAAAAACATGGACGCCCGCAAAAAGCTGATACTGGTTTGGCTGGCCTCTGGGCAGCATTTGCAGTTCCAAAGGTTTTACATGACGTATGTGAAAACGATTGAAGATGACAACAAACGCAGAAGGTGAAAGACCACATACACCAACACAACGGGTCTCTCTAGCTCCATATCCCTCAGCTGTTTACCTTTCACTTCTGATGCATTTCTTGTCACCTCACTCATTTCGGGGACCTCAGGAGACCTCAGGGGACCTCAGGAGACCTCAGGAGACCTCAGGAGACCTCAGGGGACCTCAGGAGACCTCAGGAGGCCTCAGGGGACCTCAGGAGACGTCAGGAGACCTCAGGAGACCTCAGGAGACCTCAGGGGACCTCAGGGGACCTCAGGAGACGTCAGGAGACCTCAGGAGACCTCAGGAGGTGCCCGAGTTGAATGTTTGATTTCCGAGATCGTTGTCATCAGCTCGTCACCATCTCATCACTGGGGTGTCATGTTCAAATAGTTTTTTTTCTTCTCGGAAGTCGGAAATATTCTGACATACAACAACAGCCCATGAAATCTTTTGAAAATCAAACACTGCGACAGCGGCAGGCTTCTCAGCACTGCGGCATCAAAGACGTGCATCATGGGACTTGGAGTGCAGTAGAACAGCAGCCCCACTCACCCCTGGCCTCTGTACATTGGCGGGACTCTAATAGTTCTGTAATAGGCAGAGAAAATGGTTTCCTTTAATCTTCACAGCATTTTCCTGTCACTTCCTCCAGATCTTCACACAACACAGACCACTGCCACGCTTCTCACTGCCTCTTGCCTTTTCATTCCTTACTTCCAAAAATAAAAAAAGAGAATGAAATAAAAATAAATAAATAAAAAAACAGCCCGTGCTGTGAGCTACACATAATGGATCTGTGATCATCGCGTGAATAAGCTGCACTGTTTAACCGCTTGGGAACACTGCTCAGGAACACTGCTCGGGAACACTGCTCGGGAACACTGCTTGGGAACACTGCTTGGGAACACTGCTCAGGAACACAGCTCGGGAACACTGCTTGGGAACACTGCTCCTCGGGAACACCGCTCGAGAACACCGCTCGGGAACACTGCTTCTCGGGAACACCGCTCGGGAACACTGCTTGGGAACACTGCTCAGGAACACTGCTCAGGAACACTGCTCAGGAACACTGCTCAGGAACACTGCTTGGGAACACTGCTTGGGAACACTGCTCAGGAACACAGCTCGGGAACACTGCTCAGGAACACAGCTCGGGAACACCGCTCGAGAACACCGCTCGGGAACACTGCTTCTCGGGAACACCGCTCGGGAACACTGCTTGGGAACACTGCTCAGGAACACTGCTCCTCGGGAACACCGCTCGGGAACACTGCTTGGGAACACTGCTCAGGAACACTGCTCCTCGGGAACACCGCTCGGGAACACTGCTCGGGAACACTGCTCGGGAACACAAACAGCGGAGCTGGAAACCCGATGGCGTCCCACAGAGATTTGCCGTGAGGACCTCTGGATTTATTACCCGTTTAACACCTGTGACTGCCACTGCACTATTACCAGGCCTTCTCTTGTAGCATTTAAAAACCTCGCCCGCAGGCTTTGTGTCCGCGCGTCTGCTGCAATGGAAGTGGCGGCTGACATCAGAGGCGAGCGCTTGCTTGTCTGCGTTCTCCCGAATCGACAGCAGATCGTTGCCATGAGCGCTGCCGTGTGAACGTGATTGGCCTTTCCAAATTTGGAAAAAAGAGGGGAAATAAAGCATTACAAAAATCTAAGAAAAATGAAATGCGTTTCACTTAATTTTTGTTGCATTTGACTTTGCATATGTGAATGTTTTTCACACCTGGCTTCTCTGTGTGCGTACCTGATCCATGCTCTCTCTCTTCTAGTGTACCATTTAGACCTTAATGAACTGCAACCAGCCAGCCATCTACGGCGCATCACTTGGTAGATCTTGACTAATTTGCTCTGTACCTCTCATTAATTTCAGTCGATGTGGCTCGATTGGAGTGCACCTCCATGCTCTGCTGTCTCTCGTCAGTGCAGGGAAGCCCAGGGTGTGTTTTTGTTCCGAGGCCAGCCTTCTTTAATTCGCTTTGGTGCTTGAGAACAGTCAATAAAGGACTGAAGATTCTTCATTAGGCCACTAATGATAAACTGATTATGCTCTCAGAGTACAGAACTCAGGCCCACAAACCAAGACTCAGTCTCTCTCTCTCTCTATAGAGAGTACCCCGTAATACAGGAATGGCCCCCCATCCTATAGAGAGTACCCCGTAATACAGGAATGGCCCCCCATCCTATAGAGAGTACCCCGTAATACAGGAATGGCCCCCCATCCTATAGAGAGTACCCTGTAATACAGGAATGGACCCCCATCCTATAGAGAGTACCCTGTAATACAGGAAGGGCCCCCCATCCTATAGAGCTTAGGGCGTGTACGGTCTGAGAATGATCATTATAGCGCTATTTCCCTGCAGTTGTGGGGCCCATGCACACGTGCTCTCTTCAGCTGCTAAAGCTCAAGCTGTTCTCTTCAGGCACATTCAGGATTTCTAGTTTATTTTTGGAATTTTTGCACAGCCCTGAAGTTTGCTGTTGTTTTTTTCAGGGCACGGTGAGAAAAATCAACATTGTTGTTTTTTTTCTTCTTTTTTTTCCTTTGTGTCATCAGCAGACGTGGACCCCTGAGGGTCCCATATGGCCTCTGTGCTATTAATACTCTCCTCAACTGTATTTAGACAAACAGAGACGGCAGATACAGGGGGAAACAGCATCCAGCTGCCACTGAGGTACCCTGCTGTAATGAGATAGCATGTGGCACACTTGTTTTCCTAATCTGCTCAAACATTCCCAGCATCAACAGAAAGGCAAGCGGAATCCTTCACTCATCCACGCGGTCCCGTTCGTCATTAGATAAGATCTTATAAGATGTAATGCTATTATATAGATAGGAGCTGGTGTAATGCTATTATTTGGATAGGAGCAGGTGTAATGCTATTATATGGATATGAGCGTGTAATGCTATTATATGGATATGAGCTGGTGTAATGCTATTATTTGGATAGGAGCTGGTGTAATGCTATTATATGGATATGAGCGTGTAATGCTATTATATGGATATGAGCTGGTGTAATGCTATTATATGGATATGAGCGTGTAATGCTATTATTTGGATAGGAGCTGGTGTAATGCTATTATATGGATATGAGCTGGTGTAATGCAATTATATGGATATGAGCGGGTGTAATGCTATTATATGGATATGAGCTGGTGTAATGCTATTATATGGATATGAGCTGGTGTAATGCTATTATATGGATATGAGCTGGTGTAATGCTATTATATGGATATGAGCTGGTGTAATGCTATTATATGGATATGAGCTGGTGTAATGCTATTATTTGGATAGGAGCTGGTGTAATGCTATTATATGGATATGAGCGTGTAATGCTATTATATGGATATGAGCTGGTGTAATGCTATTATATGGATATGAGCGTGTAATGCTATTATTTGGATAGGAGCTGGTGTAATGCTATTATATGGATATGAGCTGGTGTAATGCAATTATATGGATATGAGCGGGTGTAATGCTATTATATGGATATGAGCTGGTGTAATGCTATTATATGGATATGAGCTGGTGTAATGCTATTATATGGATATGAGCTGGTGTAATGCTATTATATGGATAGGAGCTGGTGTAATGCTATTATTTGGATAGGAGCTGGTGTAATGCTATTATCTGGATATGAGCGTGTAATGCTATTATATGGATATGAGCGTGTAATGCTATTATCTGGATATGAGCGTGTAATGCTATTATATGGATAGGAGCAGGTGTAATGCTATTATATGGATATGAGCGTGTAATGCTATTATCTGGATAGGAGCTGGTGTAATGCTATTATCTGGATATGAGCATGTAATGCTATTATCTGGATATGAGTGTGTAATGCTATTATATGAATATGAGCGTGTAATGCTATTATATGGATATGAGCGTGTAATGCTATTATCTGGATAGGAGCTGGTGTAATGCTATTATATGGATATGAGCGTGTAATGCTATTATATGAATATGAGCGTGTAATGCTATTATATGGATATGAGCGTGTAATGCTATTATCTGGATATGAGCGTGTAATGCTATTATCTGGATATGAGCGTGTAATGCTATTATATGAATATGAGCGTGTAATGCTATTATATGGATATGAGCGTGTAATGCTATTATCTGGATAGGAGCGGGTGTAATGCTATAATATGGATATGAGCGTGTAATGCTATTATTTGGATAGGAGCGGGTGTAATGCTATTATATGGATATGAGCTGGTGTAATGCTATTATCTGGATATGAGCGTGTAATGCTATTATATGGATATGAGCGTGTAATGCTATTATATGGATATGAGCGTGTAATGCTATTATATGAATATGAGCGTGTAATGCTATTATATGGATATGAGCGTGTAATGCTATTATTTGGATAGGAGCTGGTGTAATGCTATTATATGGATATGAGCTGGTGTAATGCTATTATCTGGATAGGAGCTGGTGAAATGCTATTATCTGGATATGAGCGTGTAATGCTATTATATGGATATGAGCGGGTGTAATGCTATTATATGGATATGAGCTGGTGTAATGCTATTATATGGATATGAGCTGGTGTAATGCTATTATATGGATATGAGCTGGTGTAATGCTATTATATGGATATGAGCGGGTGTAATGCTATTATATGGATATGAGCGGGTGTAATGCTATTATATGGATATGAGCGGGTGTAATGCTATTATATGGATATGAGCGGGTGTAATGCTATTATATGGATATGAGCTGGTGTAATGCTATTATATGGATATGAGCTGGTGTAATGCTATTATCTGGATATGAGCGGGTGTAATGCTATTATATGGATATGAGCGTGTAATGCTATTATCTGGATATGAGCTGGTGTAATGCTATTATCTGGATATGAGCGTGTAATGCTATTATCTGGATATGAGCGGGTGTAATGCTATTATATGGATATGAGCGGGTGTAATGCTATTATATGGATATGAGCGTGTAATGCTATTATCTGGATATGAGCGGGTGTAATGCTATTATATGGATATGAGCGTGTAATGCTATTATATGGATATGAGCTGGTGTAATGCTATTATCTGGATATGAGCGGGTGTAATGCTATTATATGGATATGAGCGTGTAATGCTATTATCTGGATATGAGCGGGTGTAATGCTATTATATGGATATGAGCGTGTAATGCTATTATCTGGATATGAGCGGGTGTAATGCTATTATATGGATATGAGCGTGTAATGCTATTATCTGGATATGAGCGCGTGTAATGCTATTATATGGATATGAGCGTGTAATGCTATTATATGGATATGAGCTGGTGAAATGCTATTATCTGGATAGGAGCTGGTGTAATGCTATTATATGGATATGAGCTGGTGTAATGCTATTATTTGGATAGGAGCGGGTGTAATGCTATTATATGGATATGAGCGGGTGTAATGCTATTATATGGATATGAGCGTGTAATGCTATTATATGGATATGAGCTGGTGAAATGCTATTATCTGGATATGAGCGTGTAATGCTATTATATGGATATGAGCGTGTAATGCTATTATCTGGATAGGAGCTGGTGTAATGCTATTATATGGATATGAGCGTGTAATGCTATTATTTGGATAGGAGCGGGTGTAATGCTATTATATGAATATGAGCGTGTAATGCTATTATCTGGATAGGAGCTGGTGTAATGCTATTATATGAATATGAGCGTGTAATGCTATTATCTGGATAGGAGCTGGTGTAATGCTATTATATGGATAGGAGCGGGTGTAATGCTATTATCTGGATATGAGCGTGTAATGCTATTATCTGGATAGGAGCTGGTGTAATGCTATTATATGGATATGAGCGTGTAATGCTATTATTTGGATAGGAGCGGGTGTAATGCTATTATATGGATATGAGCTGGTGTAATGCTATTATCTGGATATGAGCGTGTAATGCTATTATCTGGATAGGAGGTGGTGTAATGCTATTATCTGGATAGGAGCTGGTGTAATGCTATTATCTGGATAGGAGCTGGTGTAATGCTATTATCTGGATAGGAGCGTGTAATGCTATTATCTGGATAGGAGCTGGTGTAATGCTATTATCTGGATAGGAGCTGGTGTAATGCTATTATCTGGATAGGAGCTGGTGTAATGCTATTATCTGGATAGGAGCTGGTGTAATGCTATTATATGGATAGGAGCTGGTGTAATGCTATTATATGGATAGGAGCTGGTGTAATGCTATTATCTGGATAGGAGCTGGTGTAATGCTATTATATGGATAGGAGGTGGTGTAATGCTATTATCTGGATAGGAGCTGGTGTAATGCTATTATATGGATAGGAGCTGGTGTAATGCTATTATATGGATAGGAGGTGGTGTAATGCTATTATCTGGATAGGAGCTGGTGTAATGCTATTATATGGATAGGAGCTGGTGTAATGCTATTATATGGATAGGAGGTGGTGTAATGCTATTATCTGGATAGGAGCTGGTGTAATGCTATTATCTGGATATGAGCGTGTAATGCTATTATCTGGATAGGAGCGTGTAATGCTATTATTTGGATAGGAGCTGGTGTAATGCTATTATCTGGATAGGAGCTGGTGTAATGCTATTATCTGGATAGGAGCTGGTGTAATGCTATTATCTGGATAGGAGCTGGTGTAATGCTATTATATGGATAGGAGCTGGTGTAATGCTATTATCTGGATAGGAGCTGGTGTAATGCTATTATCTGGATAGGAGCTGGTGTAATGCTATTATCTGGATAGGAGGTGGTGTAATGCTATTATCTGGATAGGAGCTGGTGTAATGCTATTATCTGGATAGGAGGTGGTGTAATGCTATTATCTGGATAGGAGGTGGTGTAATGCTATTATCTGGATAGGAGGTGGTGTAATGCTATTATCTGGATAGGAGCTGGTGTAATGCTATTATCTGGATAGGAGGTGGTGTAATGCTATTATCTGGATAGGAGCTGGTGTAATGCTATTATCTGGATAGGAGCTGGTGTAATGCTATTATATGGATATGAGCGGGTGTAATGCTATTATATGGATATGAGCGGGTGTAATGCTATTATATGGATATGAGCGGGTGTAATGCTATTATATGGATATGAGCGGGTGTAATGCTATTATATGGATATGAGCGGGTGTAATGCTATTATATGGAT
>CM040400.1:1754967-1869967 GCA_022702515.1 Ilyophis sp. 1 JC-2022 | reverse complement strand
GATGGGCACTGACGGGTAATCTGGACAAGACCAGAGAACAGGGTTTACAACAGAGCCTGTCACTCTTAGAGCAGTACTGTCAGAGATGGGCACTGACGGGTAATCTGGACAAGACCAGAGAACAGGGTTTACAACAGAGCCGGTCACTCTTAGAGCAGTACTGTCAGAGATGGGCACTGACGGGTAATCTGGACAAGACCAGAGAACAGGGTTTACAACAGAGCCGGTCACTCTTAGAGCAGTACTGTCAGAGATGGGTACTGACGGGTAATCTGGACAAGACCAGAGAACAGAGTTTACAACAGAGCCGGTCACTCTTAGAGCAGTACTGTCAGAGATGGGCACTGACGGGTAATCTGGACAAGACCAGAGAACAGGGTTTACAACAGAGCCTGTCACTCTTAGAGCAGTGCTGTCAGAGATGGGCACTGACGGGTAATCTGGACAAGCCAGATCTCAGGGAAACAGATACCGCTTCACCCTGAATGGCTCTGTGCTACAGCACTGCACAAGCTATACAGGGCGGCAGTGTAGTGTAATGGTTAAGGAGCTGGACTTGTAACCCGAAAGGTGGAAGATTCGATTCCCAGGTAGGACACTGCCGTTGTACCCTTGAGCAAGGTACTTAACCTGAATTGCTTCAGTATATATCCAGCTGTATAAATGGATATATGTAATAAGAAGTTGTGTAAGTCGCTCTGGATAAGAGCGTCTGCTAAATGCCTGTAATGTAATGTATTGTAATCTATACCTACCTTGGACAAGTAATGAATGCATCAGGGAGCTTTAGCCTGGCAAAAATGATCTGAAAGAAAAAACTCATAGGTCTTTATATGCAATAAAAACAAAATTTGGAAACTAAAATACCCATAAGAATTTGGCTCAAAATGTATAATTCAATCATAACTTCTATATTATTATATGGGAGCGAAGTATGGGGTCCCCTTTCCAATCCTGAATTAAAAAATTGTGACAATAACCCTGCAGAAATATTTCAATTAGAATTGTCCATCCTTATTTGCATAAATTAATGTAGGCTACAATGTACAAATGATTTTGTATAACTCTGATAAAACTGTCAAACTAGATGTTGCAGATCAAATATGAATCAAGTTTCAGCAACTGCATGGTCTATGTCTCATCTAAAATATTTTAGAAACATTTAGTGGACTATTTAGGTGGAATAAGAGAGTTTATGAACAGGACGTTGCGTTGTTCCGGTTTAAAAACGTGGAGCCGAAACCAAAGGACCATAGTGCATCTAACCAATCAGGTGCTGGCTATTTCCATTGTGGGCGGCAACAATTTTCCACCAAAGAGGTACTCTGACATCATGATTGGGGCGGGGCCAGAGTGGGGAGTAGAAAAAAATTGCAACCGTTAGAGGGCAGCACCAAGATGCTTTTCTACCAGTTTTTTTCTGATATACAATATTATTTCAGAATTGTTGAAATAATGTGATGGATCAAGTTTCATTATAAGGTAGGCATACAAACACGTTTACAGCTAAAAAAAAAGCATGATCTAAAGTGTATTTTATGAACACTTGCATATACTGTGTGTTAAATTCAACTCCCCCCGCCTGCCCTTAGGCTGTCCCCGGACCCGGTGCGTATTGGGGTAATTCTGCCCTGTGGGGGGTTTTGTCTTAGGGGGGGGGGGGGCAAGGACAAGGTATGCCCTTCAGATTATTGTGTTTAAAAATAGTGAAGTTCAGACTTCAGTTTGACTTAACAAACTGAACACATTTCTGCAATCGATGTAACACTTAGCCTGTCGCCATCTTTTCCCAACGAATGAACTCCATGGCAACGGGAGCCAGTGCTTTTCATATCGCTGCTGTGACATCACCGTCCTGAGCCTCCGTCTTCCCTCAGCACCCCTCTGACAGGAGAAGAGACGGTTCTTCCATAGAAAGAGCTCATCTTGTCCGTCGCTGACAGAAATAGCAGAGGGGTGAACTGTAATGGCAACAAGATGGAAATGACCTGTGCCACGTTTCATCATAAAGTACGAGGGTAGGGTCTTGGGGCACCATCGCTCCCTTAAGGTTGACAGGCAGAAGACATAAAAGGAACAACTAGCTGCAATAATTTTCTCTGAAACTCAGTTTCCAGGAAAAAAGAAACAAAGAAAAAACGCAACGAGCCCCCACATAGCCTTGCGAAATGGCTCAGTGCATTCACAGAACCATTACTCCTCCAGGGAGTCCATTTTACCACAATGGAACCCTTAACTCTGCCAGTATAATTATGACTATCAACTTCTCACCCCTCTACAGTAGCGCTCTCTCTTCGTTCGGCAGAGAAAAGCCGCCAGGCCTGATGTGTCGGAGACGAGGGTGGGAGAGGTCTGGCGGGAGGACGGACGGGGGAGACGAGCAGGCTGACTGATCACAGGCAGAATGTGGGAGCTTTGAGGCTCTGGACGGGACTACTTACTCACAGAGCCAACAGCCTGGCACCATGAGACGGTAGAGGAAGAGGAAGGCATGGTGAACAGAGCTGAAGGAAAAGACAGATAGCCATCTTCAGAGAGAGAGAGGGAGAGGATGGAGAGAGTGACAGAGAAAGGCGGAAGAGATAGAGAGGGAGAGGATGGAGAGAGTGACAAAGAAAAGCGGGAGAAAGAGGGAGAGGATGGAGAGAGTGACAGAGAAAGGCGGAAGAGATAGAGAGGGAGAGGATGAGAGAGTGACAGAGAAAAGCAGAAGAGAGAAAAAGGGAGAGGATGGAGAGAGTGACAGAGAAAAGCGGAAGAGAGAGAGAGGGAGAGGATGGAGAGAGTGACAGAGAAAAGCAGAAGAGAGAGAGGGAGAGGATGGAGAGAGTGACAGAGAAAAGCAGAAGAGAGAGAGAGGGAGAGGATGGAGAGAGTGACAGAGAAAAGCGGAAGAGAGAGAGAGGGAGAGGATGGAGAGAGTGACAGAGAAAAGCGGAAGAGAGAGAGAGGGAGAGGATGAGAGAGTGACAGAGAAAAGCGGAAGAGAGAGAGAGGGAGAGGATGGAGAGAGTGACAGAGAAAAGCAGAAGAGAGAGAGAGGGAGAGGATGGAAAGAGTGACAGAGAAAAGCGGAAGAGAGAGAGAGAGGGAGAGGATGGAGAGAGTGACAGAGAAAAGCGGAAGAGAGAGAGAGGGAGAGGATGGAGAGAGTGACAGAGAAAAGCAGAAGAGAGAGAGAGGGAGAGGATGGAGAGAGTGACAGAGAAAAGCAGAAGAGAGAGAGAGGGAGAGGATGGAGAGAGTGACAGAGAAAAGCAGAAGAGAGAGAGGGAGAGGATGAGAGAGTGACAGAGAAAAGCAGAAGAGAGAGAGAGGGAGAGGATGAGAGAGTGACAGAGAAAAGCGGAAGAGAGAGAGAGGGAGAGGATGGAGAGAGTGACAGAGAAAAGCGGAAGAGAGAGAGAGAGGGAGATTGACAGGCACAGAATAAGCGAAAGAAAGACAAAAAACAGACAGACAGATTTGGTTGACAGATATAGAGATGGCTATTACAGCCGTGTTCAGCCTTGTGAAACCATATTACAGAGCCATATTTTGCGAAACTATGATTATGATATGATGGAAGTTATCCATATTAGCTGCAAGTTTGCAGCAAACTATCCAGTTTTGTAAGGTTAACCTCATTATTTTTTTATTTGTAAGAATAGCAAACAGAAAAGTCGTTAGCACAGCGTTTACCCCTTCTCCTGAGGATGGCGCTCCTCATTCAGATTCATTTTTAATTCTCAAAGCCTCCCAAAGCAAATTAAGAATATACAACAAATACCTTTTGAGCTAAATCATTGTGATCATCCAAGCATACATATTGGTATGTATAAAACTATTTATTTTAGCCCACAATTTGCTTGTATGAACCATTCTCTAATCTAAGGTTTTTCTTAAAAGTAGATTTTAATTTGAGGGAACATTTTGAGTCCAAGCAGTGAACTTGAGTTCAGACTGTAGATGGCAAAAGGTTTAAAATATCAATCTCCACTTGGACCTTTGGCATCTTAAATGCCCTTATGCTATTGCCCAAATGTTTTCTGTAAAACAAATAAAACTAAGGAATGTCACGGGCGAGGTCCCGATGCAATATTGTATTTGTTGCAGAAAACAATAAAAAAAGCTTGACTCTGCCAAAACCCTAAATGGGATAAAGGATAAAGGAGTTTTTGGTGTTTCAATCATTGCCAGTACTCTTTAAATCTCAGATCCCCCTTAAAATGGCCGCTTTCTGGCTGACAAACAGAAATTCCAATAAAATAAAAGGGATATTTGGCGGACCCTGCTTTGTGGAGTTCTCAGACACAAGGTTGGGGGTCTCCTGTGGAGTTCTCAGACACAAGGTTGGGGGTCTCCTGACTGAGTGGAACACTCCCTTTGTATTTGGTATTTATGGAAGTCAATACTAAAGGGTTTCTATAAACCAAAAAATAGTTGGAACAAAAAAAATCGTAATTTATTAAATTTCATTATATGTAGTTTAACCAAATTTAATTTGTTGTAATTTAAATCTAGTAATTAAATTACTAAATTACTAGATGTAATCAGTATTTTGTAGATGAAACACAATATTCACAGAAAACATAAATAATTACCTGATGTCCTGAGTACCATATGTTCCAGTACCTGTGGAGGTGAGCTTTCATGTGGTCTGATTTCCGGCCAGAGAAGGTCTGCTGTCTCACACCGTGGGGATTTGGATTGCACCTCAGCACCCAGAACCAAGCTGTACGCAGTGAAGATGTTCAGGCCTGCATTTTGTGCATTCCAGAAAACCGCTCAGCGTTGACAGATCGAGGCCAAAAGAAGGGGCCAAACGCTGTAAAGCAAGGGGCCAGTCCTCACTGCCCGATGGAAGGGGCCAAACGCTGTAAAGCAAGCGGCCAGTCCTCACTGCCCGATGGAAGGGGCCAAACGTTGTAAAGCAAGGGGCCAGTCCTCACTGCCCGATGGAAGGGGCCAAACGCTGTAAAGCAAGGGGCCAGTCCTCACTGCCCGATGGAAGGGGCCAAACGCTGTAAAGCAAGGGACCAGTCCTCACTGCCCGATGGAAGGGGCCAAACGCTGTAAAGCAAGGGGCCAGTCCTCACTGCCCGATGGAAGGGGCCAAACGCTGTAAAGCAAGGGGCCAGTCCTCACTGCCCGATGGAAGGGGCCAAACGCTGTAAAGCAAGCGGCCAGTCCTCACTGCCCGATGGAAGGGGCCAAACGCTGTAAAGCAAGGGGCCAGTCCTCACTGCCCGATGGAAGGGGCCAAACGCTGTAAAGCAAGGGGCCAGTCCTCACTGCCCGATGGAAGGGGCCAAACGCTGTAAAGCAAGGGACCAGTCCTCACTGCCCGATGGAAGGGGCCAAACGCTGTAAAGCAAGGGGCCAGTCCTCACTGCCCGATGGAAGGGGCCAAACGCTGTAAAGCAAGCGGCCAGTCCTCACTGCCCGATGGAAGGGGCCAAACGCTGTAAAGCAAGGGACCAGTCCTCACTGCCCGATGGAAGGGGCCAAACGCTGTAAAGCAAGCGGCCAGTCCTCACTGCCCGATGGAAGGGGCCAAACGCTGTAAAGCAAGGGACCAGTCCTCACTGCCCGATGGAAGGGGCCAAACACTGTAAAGCAAGCGGCCAGTCCTCACTGCCCGATGGGGACTTCCTGTTCACATCAACCGCCTCAAAACGGGGAGGAACATCTCTTTCATTAAGGAATCGATGGGGGTCAAACAAAGTCCACCTTGGAATTCTTGGAATTTACTTTTAGAAATGTACATTTTAGGCATTTAGTAGAGACCTTTAGCCAAAACAAATTGCATAAAGGTTAATTTACTGTGGTGACCAAACAATACTTTACCTGGAAAATGCAAAAAGTTTCTCACTCATAGTGGTCTACGGGTGATTATGAAATATGAACACTCAACTTCATACGCGCTATAGCAGAAAACTGTTAGCTTCATTCTGCCAATGCTTCATCTTGCTGGCTGTGTGCTAATCCAGGGATAAAACAGTACAAGAAATGTTTGTATGCTAATGCAAGGCTAACACTGTATTAGAGACGTTTGTACACAGTTTGAGTGATCAACCAATCAATCAATATTCATTCAGTCTAAATGGAGAAACAGTTCCGCTGATATTGCTTTCATTTGTTTGTGAAGTCTGATACTTAATCCCAGTTAAACCAGTTAGTTAATAACCAGAAGCACTCCAGGACCAGGGCCTTCCGCACTGTTCCCATCCATCAGTATACCAGTGCCCACCCAGCTGTGATCCTGTAGAAACTAAATAAATTGCACTTTTCAGATACTCTTTGATGTTTATTTAATTCGTCTGAATGATTCTACATTTAATCTGTTTTTTAGAACTGAACCGCAGACCTAATAAGCCAGTCATTTTGCTCTAATGTGCCGTTCCCACTACACATGCAGCTTATATGCATTGCAGTTTCAGAATATAAATGGCATCTTTCTCACATGAAATCACAGCAGAATGGATTTACTATATTGACACAAACATTTTTTGATACAAATATTGTTTCATCAAAAAAAAAAAATCAACCAGTCTCAGGAGTGAATGATTGATTAAGCCGTCACAAACGGTAGTGCCTGGATTTGCTGTAATCATGTGATACCACTTTCTCTTGGGAAAAAATAGAAACACCTGTCTTTGTGTTTTGTGCACAGTTAAAGCGTTTGTTTATTATTGTTATTATTATTGATCGAAGGCAAATTCTCTGTGATTTTCTGATTGGAACATTGAGGTCTAGTAATGACATTTGGTGAACAGCATGTGACTGTCTGTATTCCCATGTGAACACTGAATTCCACAAAACAATTCTTATTCATAAAGATTAAGACATATATAGAAAATAAATAATACTAAATAAATAATGAACACAATTTATGTCAGTTTGTTCATCAAGTGCTTTAAAAGTACTGCTGGGTGGAAAAAAGAGCAGTTGAAGAAACAGACTGAACATCTTCCTGAGGAGGAACGCTTACGTTCTTCACAAACACACACACACACACACACACACACACACACACACACACACACACACACACACACACACACACACACACTTCCCAACCATTCTCAGTGTGTGCCAGTTCTGAAAGTGCCACTATAAAGCTGTGCTTAACTTATCTCTATTTTTTCTGAGATTCAAGCACAGCTGGAAAGCAGCAAAATGTTATTCTTAGTATATAATTGCACAGGGAGTAGAAGGTGTTTTGTATAATTATTTATTTTATCAAACACAACACATTCAACTCTTATTTTATTATGTTGCATCTACAGTTGTCTCTGAACGTAAATATGATGCACCTCAGTGGCAGCTAGACATGCTAACATAGAACATTGGAATCAACGTGTATCTTTATCAGTTCTACAAAATGTTTGGCACGCCCATGGCTTGGTGTGGTTTTTTGATCTTAAACATGGGACAATATCAGTGTTATCAAGTTATCTTTTAATGACATGCTTTGAAAAATGTGTAGAATTAATTTTGTGTGATGATAACACTTCTTATCTCAGGAGTACTGATTCATAATAATAATAATAATCTGTGCAGTTCACGGAAGCACACAAACCATTGGTGCCAATTCAGTCACGTGACCCTGTCATCCATGCCAGAGGGATTTGATCCCACCAAAATAGTCTTCAAAAACCTTTCATCTTCAAATGACTCCAAAACAACATTTTTAAAACTTTACAAAAAAAAAGTCTCACCTGCCATTGATTCCCATGCATTTACACCCTGCAATGCGGGTCTTAAAATGTGCGGAATGACTAAATGTTTGTTTATTTTTGTTTAAACAACAGGAATAGGGTGGTGATTACCTTGTGAATTACAAGTGCTTGAGTGCTGAAGTTAGCAGCAACATCTGGTACACTGCTGCTTTTTAGATAAATAAACCATGTAACATTAGTCAATTAAAATACAGCTATAGTTATGGCTGGAGAGGAGAAAAGCCAGCAATAAAAACACAATGCACTATATATGTAATACCAGTAAAATATTTGAAACGGACTCACACTCACCACCTGATGGAAGCCACTAGTGTTTATGCACATGGTCTAAGTGGGTTTTTGAGAAAGAGGTTTTTTTTGGTATCACTCACATGTTTATTTAGTTTTTTTTGTTTGTTTCCACAGATAATATGCTGTAAAACCAGCATAATGGAGGTAGTTTCTGCTGTTACGCTCTAAATATGGTGCACTGTAAAACCAGCATAATGGAGGTAGTTTCTGCTGTTACGCTCTAAATATGGTGCACTGTAAAACCAGCATAATGGAGGTAGTTTCTGCTGTTACGCTCTAAATATGGTGCACTGTAAAACCAGCATAATGGAGGTAGTTTCTGCTGTTACGCTCTAAATATGGTGTAAAACTGCAATGTGCCCAGCTGGCAGTGAGGACTAGAAGCATTTCAATGCAGTATATTACAAAAAGACAGTCAACACCACTGAAGGGGTTAAATTATGAAATTATTAAGCTATGAAAGTTACAATAAGCATATCTGATATCATTTTATACATGCATACTTGTGCATACACATATTATTTATGGTAAACAACAGCGTGTCTTAACGTGTTTTCAACAGTGTTCCAGCTTTACATTCAGAAACTAAAAATAAATAAGTCCAATATGACGATTTGTTAAATAAGATTTTTCAGAACTGCTACGTTTATTTGTTTTTTTCGTGTTTCAACATTCATTCAACACGTAATGCATTTCTGAAGGCCGTAAATGGCTATATCCATTACTGTTCCAATGCCCCAGGTGGTTCATAAATGTAGATGAAAAAATGTGATTCAAAGATCAAACATTGAAACGTATCCGCAGTGCACTCAAAAGGGGAATTTGGGGGTGTGGGACAAGGTTGCACCCCCATTCAGGGGGGAAAAACACCAAAATGCTCGAGAACCAAAAACGCACTGCACAGGCATGGTGGCGATATACGGCGTAATGTGATTAAACACATCGCCAACGGGCTTGGGGAAGTCAAGCTGTTTGTGATTATTTTAAATCATGTGCAGAGATCCCAGTACCCACGGCCTTCCTATGGAATACTGATGGGTGCATTGAAAGCTCCAGTTTGAGGAAGCCGTGGACAGCACAGCACTATCATTCTCTAAATCAATGCTGGCCTAACAGGCGTCTGCCCCCCCCCCCCCATGGAGGAGCTTCATGCCCTGACTGCCTAAGTCAGATCATTAAGGCCTAGGGGGGGGTGGGGTATATCCTCTGGAGACCGGGCAGAACAACGTATTTAAGAATTGAAATATTGTTCTATATATAATACAAATATCAAAGGACAAAAACATGTTGCAGTGAAAATATTTTTTCAATATAATGACATTTTTATTGAATGTCCCTTGTAGTGCAGGTCTTCCCAGCCCCCTAATGTAGCTGAGGTTTAAAACGCCACACTGCGAGGAGAGATTCACTATGAGGGAATGCATGTTAGAGCATCCAATCTAACATCAAATCCCACAACATGCATTACACTCAATGGATAATGGGCTTTGAAATCAATACAAACATAAATGTACCATTATGTACCATTAAGTCATTTCTTCTGAATTTACATGGAGAAACACAGCTGAACATGGCTGATCTATAGGGCTGGATTTACATGGAGAAAGACAGCTGAACATGGCTGTTCTATAGGGCTGGATTTACATGGAGAAACACAGCTGAACATGGCTGATCTATAGGGCTGGATTTACAGGGGGAAACACAACTGAACATGGCTGATCTATAGGGCTGGATTTACATGGAGAAACACAGCTGAACATGGCTGATCTATAGGGCTGGATTTACAGGGGGAAACACAGCTGAACATGGCTGATCTATAGGGCTGGATTTACATTGGGAAACACAGCTGAACATGGCTGATCTATAGGGCTGGATTTACATGGAGAAACACAGCTGAACATGGCTGATCTATAGGGCTGGATTTACATGGAGAAACACAGCTGAACATGGCTGTTCTATAGGGCTGGATTTACATGGAGAAACACAGCTGAACATGGCTGATCTATAGGGCTGGATTTACAGGGGGAAACACAGCTGAACATGGCTGATCTATAGGGCTGGATTTACATGGAGAAACACAGCTGAACATGGCTGATCTATAGGGCTGGATTTACAGGGGGAAACACAGCTGAACATGGCTGATCTATAGGGCTGGATTTACATGGGGAAACACAGCTGAACATGGCTGATCTATAGGGCTGGATTTACATGGGGAAACACAGCTGAACATGGCTGATCTATAGGGCTGGATTTACATGGGGAAACACAGCTGAACATGGCTGATCTATAGGGCTGGATTTACATGGGGAAACACAGCTGAACATGGCTGATCTATAGGGCTGGATTTACATGGGGAAACACAGCTGAACATGGCTGATCTATAGGGCTGGATTTACATGGGGAAACACAGCTGAACATGGCTGATCTATAGGGCTGGATTTACATGGGGAAACACAGCTGAACATGGCTGATCTATAGGGCTGGATTTACATGGGGAAACACAGCTGAACATGGCTGATCTATAGGGCTGGATTTACATGGGGAAACACAGCTGAACATGGCTGATCTATAGGGCTGGATTTACAGGGGGAAACACAGCTGAACATGGCTGTTCTATATGTGGCTGGAAGCTGAGAAGTTGTGCTTGCAGCACTTAAACATTTCTTTTTAAAAGTCATTAAAAAAACTAACAAAAAAAATCTTACATACAGCCATTGGTTGTATGGCCAGATACATTGGTTGTATGGTTATACATAGCAGGTGGTTGTATGGCCAGAATAATTTTTTTACCCCTTATTTGTTCTTAGCATGAGATGCTTTGTAATAACAGTGAGTTAGGAATTTGGAAAGACGTAATTTCCTGCAGAACAGTGTCTCCATCGATACAGGATGCTATAGTGACACTGAAAACAAAGACGTAGGATGAAATCCTTACATCACATAACTGCTTTCGATTATTATTATAATGCTAACAAATGTCTGACATAACGATCTTTAGAGAGGTATACTCCCAAAATGTATCTCCCCAAACGTGTCCATTTCTGCAGAAATATATCTTGTACTTTATCGGAAGAACATGCATTCCAAACACGTATATACATCTGTGTAATGTACTCCAAACACGTATATACATCTGTGTAATGTACTCCAAACACGTATATACATCTGTGTAATGTACTCCAAACACGTATATACATCTGTGTAATGTACTCCAAACACGTATATACATCTGTGTAATGTACTGAAACACGTATACATCTGTGTAATGTACTGAAACACAGTGAAGAAGACTAACGTTACATTCCACATTATAACTATAAGAATAGCAGAGTTTTCATTGGGAAAAGACATAAAATAAAATCATCATCGACAACAACAACATCAGCAACACCAACAAAAACAGCAACAACAATATAAACAGCAACAACACCAACAATATAAACAGCAACAACACCAACATAATCAACAGCAACAACACCACCAGAAAGAGTTAAAAACCATCTGAGGTGGTGCTGAGCTCAATTCTACTTAGCCATGGCTAACAGCCACAATGAAATTATGATATAAATCAATGTCTGCCCAGGATTCATAATCATTGCCAAAATGAACTCTTCTCTGTCTGTATTTGTTTCCCTAAGTTATGAAGGCGATGCATTTATGATTTACGTTAAACAATCACTGAGATAAAAGTTCCAAAAGACAGACCTGGCTTGAAAATATTTTTTTTTAGTTTATCTCCTAATAATTAATACAGGATTACAGGATAACCTGGCTAAGAAAAGCATTCTTGCAGAGACGGTCTGCCATTTTAAAGGAAAACATTTTAAAAAACAATTTGACTTTCAAAAGTTGTATAAATTCACAAACGTGGAAATGTAGCTTGCATAGTAATATTTATCATTTATTGTTGTATATACCTTTTCATTTGTGCTCTAACAAGGGAAGTTTGTGTTCACATTATTTATAAATATCAGGCAGTTGGTTCCCATGGCTCTGAAATACATGGATGGATGCTATAAGATCCATACCGAGCTAGTTGTATGTACTATCTAGCTTCAGTTTAAGCCCCATATAATGAAATCATGCTAATCTCAGTGGGCAGGCTTAACACAATTCTGATAGAAAATTTAGCCAAAGGACCAATGTATGATATTGTTCAGTTACATAAAAAAATACAGGATATGATCCTGTAGGTCAGTGTTTCGCGTTAATTATTAGCTAATTACGAGGAGTGACAGCGTGTTAAATCCGTTTCGATTTTCTTGTTCGGGGGATGATAGATGAGGCCAGGAAGAGCTTGATTAGGCGAACGCTCCGTGTGCGGATGGTGTAAAACAGAGGGGAGCTCGCTCGGATCTGGCATTGTGGAGAATATCTCTGTTGCCTGGGAGACTGACTGAGATTAGCCGTTTTTGCTGATGCACTGTAAAGCAGCAGGAGTGGTTGGAGCAGCTATTGAACTCAGCCGTAAGGTATCAGTGCTATCTGTACTTCAGTGCGTGTGTCACCGGAACATTCTCAGAGCCAAAAAGCAAACGGTACGTTCCACAGCTTTCATCAAACACTGACTGGGTTAGAATTAGCAGCCATGGGCGATTAACCACGGGGAGCTGCTAATATGGGTATTGATAATCGGTTATTAACCATGGGGAAGCCACTAATATGGGTATTGACAATCGGTTGGCAAATAATTATTTAAATGGAGGAGAGATTAAAATTGCAGAGCCTTTTTTTTTTTTTTTTTAACTGAATATTAATCCCTCTCTTATCTGAAGGTAGTAAGAAAACCAAGGGCCTACTTAATAGTTTTGAACGATTGCAGGATTAAAGTAATTCAACAGAAGAGCATAAAAACTTGCTGGAAGGCCTTGAAACTCAGAGAGAACCACACTGGGTATAAGACCAAATAAGGATTCAAATGATTAAAAAATGAACACAGAAAACGGAATGCCCAGGTGACCAGACGTGACTGCTTTCTACACCTAAAATGAAATGAAATCTTTTATAATTGCGTTCATGTCTAGAGGGGGAAATCGAGCTCCTACATGCAGGCGCATTCAGAAAATCATAGTATTTGTATTGCATTTCGTCACTTTTAAATATATTTGATTATTGGAATTAGTTTTCATTTGATATTGTCGGTTTGTGCACATTTCCCTTTAAATGAAGAACTCATGGAGCATATTTTACATTCTAGACACAACATCATCAGCAGGATGTACACCTGCCAGTGCACAAACACTTCAACAATATTGAGTAACATTCTGCTTAATTCCCCAAAAAATTTTATTCTTGATACAAAAATTATATGGATGAACATTCACTATTCATCTTCTCATTATAATTTTTTTAAATAATAATAATAAATGTTATAATATAAAAAAATGTACAAATAAAAATGGTCCCTATGATTTAAAAGAAAGTTTTGAAGGGCTGCTGTGTGGCTTGTTGAGACCGAGCCCTTGAGCTGAAATATTCGACTGCAATGAGAACAGAAACAGCAGCCGTCTGAAATCCCATGTTTTGGAGAAGAGCTCACGCTTGTCTGCAAAACTCTTCTGAAACTAAAATCTGGAACCAGGATCCAGCATGATCTTATCCTGAGGGCTGTACTACGAAGCGAGATTAAAGGGATAAGAGGCTAAATTAAGCTCCAACCCTGGGTTTTCTGTATCACAAAGCCGACTCACTTCTAATCGGGGTACATTGCCACAGCAATTTACTCTGCACGACTAACCTGCTCCGGGGCAGGTTATGTTCAGAATAACAGATTGCAACATATAAAAGCACCGCCCTTTAACCAATCAACTCCTTGGCTTTGGAAAAAGGCGTCTCCTTTCCAACGAATCCCGTAGAGATATGTGCGGATACTGAGGGAATCTCTTCTTGGGCAGTGTATCCAGGTGAGGCCCCCTGTACATATCCTGGAGGCGTGGCCCATGGTCCAGTCACTGCACGAAAAACACTACAGCACACAAATCTGAAAATGGACACAATTCCTGCCGTGTGTGCGGCATGTGGACATAACCCGGGAGACCTTGTCCAGACACTTTGCATAAATTACCACACATGGCCGTCCAACCTCCGTCCACTTCTCAGGACACGCCGGGCAGGCCGTGTCCATGCATTAATCGGGAGTATTCGAGTCCAGAAATCCCGATCACAGACGTGACCCAAAAGTGTGCAGAAGTTTTTGTAAATATACGTGTCGACATAGAAAACTACCACTCACAACCGATACACCCCAAATTTCAATGAATTAACAGGTTGGATATCTTCCATAGTCCTAATACATACTGGACCAGAGTTTTGTGAGCAGTGCAGTGTGGGAAATGACATAGCACTGCGTGTGTGTGTGAGGAGGGGGGGGGGGTTTCACCTGAATTTCATCATGTATTGGAGACTACCTGCCTGTCGTAAGCAGCTGCTGGACTGTGGTGATGAGACACAGTCTTTGGCAGAGGGAGTCTCAGAGGAGTCTGGATGTTGTAGAGATGGGGACAGGCTTTCCACAAATACAAGCCTTTCCAAGCAGGGTGAAAATAAAAGGAGAAAAAAAAAGCAAGAAAATGCAAAATAATATAAAAATGACTTGCATCATATTTTATCTCAAAAGATGAATACATTTACTGGCTTCTCAGTCAAAGAAACCTTTTCCTAGAGCTGGAAATACTCCTGCTTGAGTGGAATGAGTTAGTCGTAGGTTTTTAGTGATTACAGGGTAGATTGCATGCTGTAATCAGTGTGTAATTGGAAAGATGAGACCTGGTTTTTACTGAAGGGGAGTGCTGTGTGATGATAGTGCATTGGTGCTGAGGTTTGCACTCTCAGGGAAGCAGCGCTAGGCTCTTCATATTGATTTGTAATCCTAGGTGGAGCTGACCCATGAGATTACACAGGAGAAGCAGGGAACAGCAGGGAACAGATTCAGCTCTCAGGACACATGACTGAAGGTTGATAAGAGGTGAAACCCTCAAACTGAGAGAGCCGGATATTTCCCACGTGATTTGATTTTAATCGTTTTTTTAAATGGCAAGGGCCTGCTTAGACACTGACTCCAATTCTGACACTGCAAGTGTAAACAAGATTTTTATCCGTAGCTTAGGCAAAGGAAAACAACTTTTAAAATACTGACAGTTGCAAGTACTATTTTCCAAGGTGTTGCATCATACCCACCGTGCTGAACCGGTGTTTTTTTGGGTTTTCTGCTCCATTTCCCATCAGCTGGAGAAATGGTGTTTATGCACCCGGTGGCATGTGACGCGGATTCCAGAAAAATAAACCATGAACACACACTCAGCACTTGAGAATAATGACTGAGAAATGGCCTGGATCTGAGATGAGCCCTGGGCTCAATCACCACGCGTCCTTCATTCTGATCGAGAGCTTTGCCTTTCATTCATACACAGTTTGACACGATAATGCTGCCAATTACTATAGTCCACCAAGCAAGAAAAAAATAATTGTTACTTAAATCCAGTCTCGATTATCAGATCAGGAAATAGATACTGGAATTGGTTTGTTAGTTTGTTCGTTCGTTCGTTCGTTCGTTCGTTCGTTCGTTCGTTCGTTCGTTCGTTCGCTTGCTCGCTCATTCGCTGACCTCTATCTGCCTCACCTTTTTAAAGCACCATTGAAGGGTTAATTAATAAATTTGCCCTCAAATATGGTAAATCCTCACTCACTGAGGGACTACAGATAAAACTACTGTGTTGCTAAATCTGGAACATTGCTGATGTGAATATTACTGTGTATTTTCCATTTATAATAAAATATAGGTGACCTTCTGTGTCTCAGAATGTGTGCGTTATGAAACAGGGAGAGTACTACCATGCTGATCCAGCCAATCAGGAGTCTAACTTAATGATACATTCTGCAGTGATTATGAAACAGGGAGAGTACTACCATACTGATCCAGCCAATCAGGAGTCTAACACTCTGCAGTGATTATTTTGATTATATTTCTCCATTGACCATGTTTATTTAATATTTAATGTAATTTTCATCAACTTTGTAACTTCTCCTCCCAATGGTTCGATGTACAAAAAATAAAAAAATCTCAAAAAACAAAAGGGTGGGAAAAAAAATTCAACAAAAATGTTCAGGTAGAAGAATCCAGTTTAAGCCGGAACACTGAAAATAGACAAGATCCCCCCCCCCCCGCGAAAAAAAGGTGCAAACAAGCTGCATACAATTTCTTGAGTGTGGAGCGCTGTTGAGATATTATTTCATGCTGTCAGTGGCTGCACATTTCAAAAGCAGAAGGGCAGTGTTGGCTCAGCATGCTTGGATTTCAATGCACTTTTTAAAAGTTTTTAATGTTGCTTTTTGGCCCACAGTTATGGAATTTAAAAGAAGTGACAGTTTATCATGTACTGTGTAATTGCAATTTTAAATATCCGCCGTTGTCGTGGAGAAGAAAAACAGTGGACTAAAGCATTATATATTCGACACGACGAACCGTGAAAGGATGTAAGAAACTGTCTGAAAGGATTCAGGTGAGAAATACTAAAATAGTGACATTGGTCATGGAACTCTTCACCTATTAAGACATTGTCTCTTGGTTTAACAACGTTAACTGCAGTCGGTTTCTGTTTAATGTGCATAAATAATTTCTCATTATGATAGCAGTTTACAGATAATGAGGGGGGGGGGGGTGCAGAGTGTAATGAGATCTGCAGTGAAAGAGAACTGTAAGATGCCTAGATGAGGTCAGAAGGCCTGCCGGTGTCATTTAATCATTCATAAATTAGCTCATCTCACCCTGGAAAGTTGCCTCTCTCCCCCACCAGTGATGCTGCATTGAGGATCATATCACCTGCAGGCCTGGCTCAACACCCCCCCAAATGGCAAGACTGACGAAATGGAGCAGAATAGGCCACGCCGATCAGAACAGCCTGACCGAAAATGCTCGTCTGAAGGAGGTGCCTTATCCAAAAAAATAATGATTCTAAGCCAAAAAATCTAACCTAAAATGTCCAAATGGACAGGCTCAATATGAACAAAACAGTTCCAAAAATCCAAACTGCCCTATTGACCAGTACAGACCCAAAATTCTCAACTCAACACAACTGAGCCAAACAGCCTTATCCAGAACTCGACAGTCCTCGATCTCAACAACATGATCCAAAAGACTTTGCTCCAAAGGACGTGATCCCACGATCCCGAGAGTTGGACAGGATCCAAACGGCAGCGAGAGGAAGGGCAGCGAGAGGAAGGGCAGCGGACAGCAGCGGAGAGCAGCTGAGGGCACTGAAGAAGCTTCCATGGCAGGGTCCCCCGGCTGTCAGGTCCAATCGGCGCTCTCATCAGGAAGGGGAGCATCGAGGCGCGGCCACAGCCAGATGCGCCCAGTTTACATGTGCTGTCAAACTTGTCAGTGTCTCAAGTCTTAAGAAGCAGTCAGAGATACTGAAATATAATCCAGACAACCGCTGGCAAACACAGCATGTCAACCCACCACCCTCCAGCTCCAAATCTCAAAACCAACAATGAGGTCAGGAGTGCGGACCACGCTTTTGGGGGTCACTCTATCTCTCTTGGGTTCTTCTGGGACCTGTGAGCAGGAATATGTGTGTGAGGGGATATGTGTGTGTGTGTGTGTGTGTGAGAGGGGATATTTGTGTGTGTGTGTGTGTGTGTGTGTGTGTGTGTGTGAGAGAGGGAATATGTGTGTGTGTGTGTGTGTGTTTGTGTGTGAGGGGATATGTGTGTGTGTGTGTGTGTGTGAGGGGATATGTGTGTGTGTGTGTGTGTGAGGGGATATGTGTGTGTGTGTGTGTGTGTGTGTGAGAGTATATGTGTGTGTGTGTGTGAGCAGAAATATGTGTGTGTGTGAGGGAATATGTTTGTTTGTGTGTGTGTGTGTGTGTGTGAGGGGATGTGTGTGTGAGGGGATATGCGTGTGTGTGAGGGGATATGTTTGTTTGTTTGTGTGTGTGTGTGTGTGTGAGGGGATATGTGTGTGTGTGTGAGAGGATGTGTGCGTGTGTGTGTGTGAGGGGATATGTGTGTGTGTGTGTGAGAGGATGTGTGCGCGTGTGTGTGTGAGGGGATATGTGTGTGTGTGTGTGTGTGTGTGTGTGTGTGTGTGTGGAACCTGGCAGTAGTCGGGGGTAAATGGCGACTCTGGGTGTGTGAATACGGGTGTGGCACCATAGGGAGACTGTCAGAGAGGACAGCCACACGGAACGAGCATGGCCTGCAACAGATGACAGGTGTCTGTACCTCTGTAACCCTGTTACCCCCCCCCCCCCCACGCTGCTGAAGCCCCCCATCCCAGCAGATACATATCCACCCCCCCCCCAGGGGGAAGGCTGCATCATAAATCTACTGGCCGCTGTTCACCGCGCGCGACTGTCACTTACAATGGTGACAGGCCAAGGCTGAGGATGCCTACCTCAATGCACTTAGCCATCACTAAATCACACAGCAAAGCCATGGCAACCCTGCCTCCATTCTGTTCCTCTCATTGCGCCCCACTAGCCTTTGGAAGGTTCCAGAATTTCCTCAGACACCCCCCAGCTAATAAAATGTTTAATAGAAATGAATGAAGTGAGGAGGTGTTATAGCATTATGCTCTATGTCAAATACATCGGGAAGCCGTTCCCATAGCAGCCACGATCGCAGGGACATCCCATAATTCTATGACCGGGTCATCCATCAAATGCACCCCCGCCCCCCCACCTCTGCAAACTCAAACTGAAAAGATTGAGGTGAAAGGCGGGGCGGATTAGCCGTATGGAGTCACACCCTTGTAACGGATAGAGGGTCTAAACGGCTGGCCTCATCCCGGGAGCTGACACGTCCCAGGCCATTTATAGAGTAAGGTGGGGAGGAGGAAGAGGAGGATGATGAGGAAGACCCCTCCTTCCATCTCAGTCAGGAGCACTGCAGCAGCAGCTGGACCAATAAAGCCTAGCGGCCCGGCGGCCCGGCGCATTCAGCGGATTGGGCCCTGACGCCATTCACACCGCCATCTGTCACAGGATTCCGGTCTCTCCGATAAGGAAGGGTAGGAATGTGGATGTGAGGCACGGGAAAAGGAGACGGGGGTGTAGTTAATTTGAGAAATAAAGGTGCGCTGCAGAGGGGAGAGACACACCCTGTGGGGCTGAGAGACGAACAAATAAACACTAAATTTACCCCGAACCCCCACCCCCGAACCCCACTCTCCACTTCGTACTGCTCTGTCTCCGCTCATTAGCACTCTAATTGCAACTGTCTGTTCAAATGTAGGAGAACAGCCTTTTATTTATTTATTTTTATCCTGTTAGCTGCTAAGCGGAGCAAACGACAGGGCATGTCTCCCCTGTCTATCCCAAAACCGTTCTTCCCTCTAATGCTCCCGGGCAGTCTGACGGCGGCCATTTTGGGGCCTACAGATTAAACGCAAGGGATACAAGAGCAGCACGCTGGCCTTTCACTGACTTAAGCAGCTTGTTAAAATTCTCGGATCGCAATTGTGGAACGAAAACCAGCATACACAGGGGGGCCCCAGCATACACAGGGGGGCCCCAGGACCGAGTTTGAGATAGTAAGCTGTTTGCACACGGATGTGAGAAATTCAGAAATTCAGATTGGTGCCATACAGAAGACTGGAAACCATAAAGGGAGAGGCTAAGGATTCAGGATCTGGCTCTCGCACACAAGCACAGTTCCAGCAGAAGCGAGGTCGGTCATTTCCTGGTTTTCCGTTTGAATCCGGATTTTAGCCCCTTTGTTCCCATGGAAAATCTCTGGGTATTCCAAATGGAATTGTGCACATGCCATAGCAGGACCGAAAGATGGCCAGGACCGCACCTACACGGCACTGAAGCACTGAAGCACTTAATTAAATTAACCGCCATCTTAACTGAACCACTTAGACCACCATCCCCGACCCCCCCCCCCCCCCCCTCCGGGTTCTGCAAATGCCACTCATTTAAAAAGCAGAAAAAACCTGCTGGATTATAACAGCGGGGATGAGATTCAGCCTGTGTAAGATGATATACACACACACACATATATATATATGTATATATCATCATATATATCAATAATACATAATTGAGACAGTAGTTGTCCGGTAATAACCTTTAAAACTGTCCGGGACATGTAAAATGCATTCATAGTTTGCAGAAGTGGATTTCTGCCTCTCCTTAGCGGTTGGTTCTGTCGTGGGGTTTAAAGCGAGTTATGTGTAGGGAATTAATTTCATGGTAAATAAATACCGTAATGAACACGGCTCAAAATGGCCATGGGCATTTACCCCACAGGTGGAAAAATATATAGGGGCAGACGCACAGTTATCGGCCTCGGTTTAAATCTGCCAGTTCAACACTGGCACACAGTGACATGAGCGCTAACTCAGGCTGAGGCTAAGAGAGGCCACGCTAAGACAGGTGTTTGGAGCAAAATAGCACTGGAAGTAAAGATGAGCAGAACCGAAGCGGCATCGTAAAGACATGTGACACGGTGCCTGTACTCACACATAATGTCATGCGCAAAATTATATTTCATCCATATTTCATCATTTCATCCATTAAATGAATCTATGAATCATACACAGATGGTTTTTTTTTTATCGGTGCTGCCTCCTGTATTTATGCTTGGTATTTGCGCGGTAATTTGGTGAAAAGCTGTAAGCGGAGAGACATGTCCTTACAGCCGAGTCACAGGTCCCAACACAAAGCAGGAGAACAGCTGGGTCTAATTAGAAAAAGCAAGGCATTTTAAACCAATCAGCTGCATCTTATTTGCCATGAGGTGGGATTTATAGTAAGTACCGCACCCACCCATCATAGATGCGCTTGTTAAATGTTATATTATCCATTCATAGACACGGCCATATGTCACACTGTGCTGTCTCTCTGCTCAAGACTCCTCACGATACCACTTCTGCAACTCACCCAACAACACCCTTTTGTTAATCAATCATTAGCCCCTTTGCTATTCGATCATTAGTCCCTTTTGTTAATCAATCATTAGCCCCTTTGCTATTCGATCATTAGTCCCTTTTGTTAATCAATCATTAGCCCCTTCGTTAATCAATCACTAGCACCTTCGTTAATCAAGCGTGCGATTCGAGTGCGTAGGAGAAGAGCGTGCGATTAGAGTGCGTAGGAGAAGAGCATGCGATTAGAGTGCGTAGGAGAAGAGCGTGTTATTCGAGTGCGTAGGAGAAGAGCATGCGATTAGAGTGCGTAGGAGAAGAGCGTGCGATTAGAGTGCGTAGAGGAAGAGCGTGCGATTCGAGTGCGTAGGAGAAGAGCGTGCGATTAGAGTGCGTAGGAGAAGAGCGTGCGATTAGAGTGCGTAGAGGAAGAGCGTGCGATTCGAGTGCGTAGGAGAAGAGCGTGCGATTAGAGTGCGTAGGGGAAGAGCGTGCGATTCGAGTGCGTAGGAGAAGAGCGTGCGATTAGAGTGCGTAGAAGAGCGTGCGATTAGAGTGCGTAGGAGAAGAGCGTGCGATTAGAGTGCGTAGGAGAAGAGCGTGCGATTAGAGTGCGTAGAGGAAGAGCGTGCGATTGGAGTGCGTAGGAGAAGAGCGTGCGATTCGAGTGCGTAGGAGAAGAGCGTGCGAGTCGAGTGCGTAGGAGAAGAGCGTGCGATTAGAGTGCGTAGGAGAAGAGCGTGCGATTAGAGTGCATAGAGGAAGAGCGTGCGATTGGAGTGCGTAGGAGAAGAGCGTGCGATTCGAGTGCGTAGAAGAATAGCGTGCGATTAGAGTGCGTAGGAGAGGAGAGGAGAACATCGCTGGAGAGGAGAATGTTGGAGAGGAGAATGTTGACTCATCCATAATTGGAAGCTGAAAATTAAAATCTTTTGTCGAGAGCTGCTCTTTAAAAGGTGGAAGTGAAGAGGCAGAAGCCTCTGGTCTTAATCTCGAAAACCAAATATTCTACTGCGCTTGCTAAAGTTTACACTACAAGGGACATTCAATAAAATAAAGCATATCTCAAAGTAATACAAGTAATATTTTTGAAAATATTTTCACAGAAACATGTTCTTGTCATTGAATACAAGTGTTTTTGACACTTGTATTATGTCAAAAATATTTGAATAGTTAAGTGTTTTTTTCTGCTGGGATATAAAACTTCACTTTAGTTTAAAATCATAAACAGAAAACAGTGCACACAGCAGTACATAACTACTACAGACAATGATTTCCTCTCTGCTTGACAACATGTCTCCCAGGAAAACAGGAACAATGGGCTTCTTGCATGTTAAAACTGTGACTTTCAGAAACCTATTAGACCTATCATTGAATTTGTGTTTTACCTTCTTACAAAAAGATATTGCCGTTGTCACATTTGCAGCATGACTACCTCGTTATCCTGATTTATTTAAAAATGCAGTACACATGCAGTCAGCATGCTCGCACGCTTATTCTGATGTGTGTAAAAATGCAGTACAGTTAGCATGTTTGCACACTTACCCTGATGTGTGAAAACATACAGTACACATGCAGGTAGCATGCTTGTACACTTATCTTGATGTGTGTGAAAATACAGTACACATGCAGTTAGCATGTTTGCACACTTATCCTGGTGTGTAAAAATGCAGTACACATGCAGTTAGCATGTTTGCACACTTATCCTGGTGTGTAAAAATTGCAGTACACAAGCAGTTAGCATGTTTGCACACATAATGGGCTGATATGCTGGGTGTGTGGATAGTGGGCTGATACTGGATAAGTGTGTGCGGATAGCAAGCTGATATACTGGGTAAGTGTGTGCAGATAGTGGGCTGATATGCTGGATAAATGTGTGCGGATAGTGAGCTGATATACTGGGTAAGTGTGTGTGGATAGTGGGCTGATATGCTGGGTAAGTGTGTGCGGATAGTGAGCTGATATGCTGAATAAGTGTGTGTGGATAGTGAGCTGATATACTAGGTAAGTGTGTGTGGATAGTAAGCTGATATGCTGGGTAAGTGTGTGCGGATAGTGGGCTGATATGCTGGGTAAGTGTGTGTGGATAGTGAGCTGATATACTGGGTAAGTGTGTGCGGATAGTGAGCTGATATGCTGAATAAGTGTGTGTGGATAGTGAGCTGATATACTAGGTAAGTGTGTGTGGATAGTAAGCTGATATGCTGGGTAAGTGTGTGCGGATAGTGAGCTGATATGCTGGGTAAGTGTGTGCAGATAGTGAGCTGATATGCTGGGTAAGTGTGTGCGGATAGTGAGCTGATATGCTGGGTAAGTGTGTGCGGATAGTGGGCTGATATGCTGGGTAAGTGTGTGCAGATAGTAAGCTGATATGCTGGGTAAGTGTGTGCGGATAGTGGGCTGATATGCTGGGTAAGTGTGTGCGGATAGTGGGCTGATATGCTGGGTAAGTGTGTGCGGATAGTGAGCTGATATGCTGGGTAAGTGTGTGCGGATAGTGAGCTGATATGCTGGGTAAGTGTGTGCGGATAGTGAGCTGATATGCTGGGTAAGTGTGTGCGGATAGTGGGCTGATATGCTGGGTAAGTGTGTGCGGATAGTGAGCTGATATGCTGGGTAAGTGTGTGCGGATAGTGGGCTGATATGCTGGGTAAGTGTGTGCGGATAGTGAGCTGATATGCTGGGTAAGTGTGTGCGGATAGTGGGCTGATATGCTGGGTAAGTGTGTGCGGATAGTGAGCTGATATGCTGGGTAAGTGTGTGCGGATAGTGAGCTGATATGCTGGGTAAGTGTGTGCAGATAGTAAGCTGATATGCTGGGTAAGTGTGTGCGGATAGTGGGCTGATATGCTGGGTAAGTGTGTGCGGATAGTGGGCTGTTAAGCTTGAGGCTGCAGACAGTCATGCGGACCCATTCCACACAACATCTTGTAAAAAGCAAAAGCAGCTTGTAAATGCTTTGGACTTTGGATCACCTGACAAATGAGGGCATGTTACCATTATCAGCTTTAGCCCTGATGGAGCAGTGTAAAAATGTGCAATTAACTTTAATAGTTTGCTCGCTGTAAACTGCTTTTCCATTACTATTTAATGGCTATTTTATAGTTAAGGCTGCCTGTGTTCAGCTCAAGCAGAAATTTAAAAAGCGAAATGCAGTCAGGTACTTTAATGCATTGCATATTGTTTATTGTATGAAGGTACAAAAATATGGTTAATTTGGTGCTGAATTTCAATGACCAAAATAATGAGCAGCATCACTCCGCCTGTCTGGGCTGGCTGGCAAAAGCCATCGGTCACCATGAAAACAGGAGGCGGGACATGCCAGGGGTACTGCCCGCCCTCCAGAGCCATACTAGTTAAAATTCACAGCATTAATTCGCTGCCACTACTGCCTGTCAGATGTTTCAATCCTGCAGAATTACAAATAGTGCTCATCACCCACTCCAATGGGAAGTGTCTCTGCATGAGGGGATCCAATGGGAAGTGTCTCTGCATGAGGGGATCCAATGGGAAGTGTCTCTGCATGAGGGGATCCAATGGGAAGTGTCTCTGCATGAGGGGATCCAATGGGAAGTGTCTCTGCATGAGGGGATCCAATGGGAAGTGTCTCTGCATGAGGGGATCCAATGGGAAGTGTCTCTGCATGAGGGGATCCAATGGGAAGTGTCTCTGCATGAGCGGATCCAATGGGAAGTGTCTCTGCATGAGGGGATCCAATGGGAAGTGTCTCTGCATGAGGGGATCCAATGGGAAGTGTCTCTGCATGAGGGGATCCAATGGGAAGTGTCTCTGCATGAGGGGATCCAATGGGAAGTGTCTCTGCATGAGGGGATCCAATGGGAAGTGTCTCTGCATGAGGGGATCCAATGGGAAGTGTCTCTGCATGAGGGGATCCAATGGGAAGTGTCTCTGCATGAGGGGATCCAATGGGAAGTGTCTCTGCATGAGGGGATCCAATGGGAAGTGTCTCTGCATGAGCGGATCCAATGGGAAGTGTCTCTGCATGAGGGGATCCAATGGGAAGTGTCTCTGCATGAGGGGATCCAATGGGAAGTGTCTCTGCATGAGGGGATGATTCAAAACAAAATGCACACTGCTTCCCTGGTCAACAATTTAACAATTTAACAATTTAACAATACGAGGCATGGAGTTCAAAACTGTACCTTGTGAATATGTGCTCGCCTTCGTTTGTACGTTTGTTCACCTACAGTTTAATAAACCCTCATGGACTTAATGATGCTAAATCATGAGGCAGGGCCCAGCTAAGATAAGAGGCGGCCCAGCTAATGACAACTGCTCCATTAAAGCTGCAATGCGTGAAGCTCTACCAGGTGTCTACAACTGGGTCAAACATTAAAAGACACACAAAGCATGCCCTTGTACAGTGAAATAATGTTGACCTCCATACTGGTCATGCATGCAGGCTTGCGGTGCTTTAAGATACGTGATACGGCAGAGCACAGGGTGAGAGAGAGAGGGGGGGGGGGGGGTAAAACCAGCATTACACAGTGATGTATTGCAGTTCTTTATCCCCTGGCTTCTAGACGTCCAGAAGCTGTATTACCTACCCTGGCTAACGCTCAAGTCTGGTCTGTACTCCAGACTCTGGAAAGGCAGCTTTGATCTCGTCGGCAAATTACGCAGATAATGAAGGGGCTGTGCTCAGGCAATCTGCGCTGGTTGGATATCCACATTTAGAATGAGCGAATCGCAAGCTGTTTTAATTAAGCACCGCCTTACCAATCACTGTCCTCCTAGTTCAGCTCAAACCCATAGCTGTTACTGTTTCTCTAGTCCAGCTCAGAGTCATAGCTGTTACTGTCTCTCTAGTCCAGCTCAGAGTCATAGCTGTTACTGTCTCTCTAGTCCAGCTCAGAGTCATAGCTGTTACTGTCTCTCTAGTCCAGCTCAGAGTCATAGCTGTTACTGTCTCTCTAGTCCAGCTCAGAGTCATAGCTGTTACTGTCTCTCTAGTCCAGCTCAGAGTCATAGCTGTTACTGTCTCTCTAGTCCAGCTCAGAGTCATAGCTTTTACTGTCTGTTTACGTCTGTGATCAAGTTGTAGCCAATGTCACAAAAGCCAATGTGTTGTCATTTATGCGACAAAAACCTAAATGTTGGTCATTTGCAACAACATGTACATAGTTTGTTTACCGGAGAGGAAACCGTTTCAAGCTAACTTCTTAAAGTGGGAGTCTAAGTAGGTGTAGTCATAAATCGAACATTGTATGCCAGTCACGCAGCTTTTTACGCTCGAGACGTGAAAAGCTGCGGTCAGGAGAAAGAGCAGGGGGGTCTTTCACAAAGCAGGATTACTGAGTTAGCTGGATAAGTGCACTGAGTAAGAGAAGCAGGATTACTGAGTTAGCTGGATAACTGCACTGAGTAAGAGAAGCAGGATTACTGAGTTAGCTGGATAACTGCACTGAGTAAAACCCGAAACAGCTCTTTTTACTTCAGTCCATGTTTCAGATTTGGGAGGGTTCCGGTGTACTTATCCAGCTAACTCAGTAATCCTGCTTAAAGCCTGTGCGTGGGCAGGACAGCCAGAACGTCCTTCCTGCAGGTGAATGCTAGGAAGGTGTCCAATTGTTCATCCATCAGGACTAAATTAGATTATTTTGTCATTACTGGTAACACCGCTTGTATCTCATAGGGAAACTATAGTGGAGCAAAGATTTGGTCATTATTAGCCAGCCACCTGTGTTAAGTTTGTTTTTCCGTTATGGGCATAGTAGGTGATTGCACATAGTAGGCGTTGCACATTCACTTATAAGTACCAATCAAAACACGGCACATATTTCACCAACAAGGACAGCCTACCCAGAGGTAGCGGTCCAGCTTGGTGCTGCTTGACTACATCATCGCGTTAGCCAGGTCACCTTCTCACCTTCTCAAAACTACAACCACTTTACTACTTCCTGTAGTACTTTCAGAGTTTTACCTTCTCAAAACTACAACCACTTTACTTCTTCCTGTAGTACTTTCAGAGTTTTACCTTCTCAAAACTACAACCACTTTACTACTTCCTGTTGTACTTTCAGAGTTTTACCTTCTCAAAACTACAACCACTTTACTACTTCCTGTAGTACTTTCAGAGTTTTACATTCTCAAAACTACAACCACTTTACTACTTCCTGTAGTACTTTCTGAGTCTTACCTTCTCATCTTCTTAAAGGCCCACATGCATATTCTTTTGTGTTTTTGAGCTTTTCATATCATCCTGGAGCTTTTCAATAGTGTTCCATACTGGTTCAAGTCAAAAACATTTGGTCGAAGTATATTTTAGGGTTTAAATGCCATTTTTCCGAGCTCTTAGTTAAACGATTTTCCACGTGACATGACGTATGTTTTTGCATAATTTTCGGATGATGTTGCTGAATATAAACCGCTCAGCCCACATAATCTGCCTCTTTGAGACAAAAGCCTTTTGAGAATTGCCAATATCCTATTAATATTCTAAATCAGGTAAACAGGTGATGCTATCATGACTGGGACATTGGGTGTGAAAAGATATCAAAAGACTCTTGATATCTTATTTACAGGTACTCTTCCAAGTGATACTATAACCTCTCTGCATTTGAAAGAATCTCTATGGGAATTGGGGGGAGGGGGGTAGATTAAGCTGTACACTGGTACAGTATGGAACACATGGCTGGCTAAATGGCTATAAGTCATCAAGGGTCTGAGCTATTGAACGAGCCCCAAACCATCACTCTGTTGCCAGATATGCAGTAGATATAGATGGATCACTTTAAGGGTTGTTTCTCCTGACTTATTTTTCCATAGAGTTCAATAGAAAAATGAGTCAGGAGAAACAATCCTTCAAGTTATCCATCCATATCTACTGCATATCTGGCAGCAGGGTAATGGTTTGAGGCTCGATGGTTTGACTCCAGTCATAATAGCATACCTGTTTAACTGTGGAATGTTTCAAACAGGTGTTTTTCAAACTTCCCAGTATTTCTTTGCCCTTGTCCTAACTTTTTTGGAACATTTTGCAGGCATCAAATTCGGAATTAGCGTATATTTACAAAAAGTTGATAAGGTAAAACATTAAATATTTTTTCTTTGTACCCTTTTCAGTTAAATATATGTAAAAAATAATTTACAAATCACTGCTTTTATGTGTATTTTACATACAGTCCCAACTTTTTGGGAATTGGGGTTTGGAATTAACCACAACAAAAATATATCAACTAAAAAATGAAACAAAAAGAAAAGAGAGTATAATAAATTGTAAATAATATATTTTCACATAGTATTGAAGTTGCTTATTTAGTGAGTGTGACTACGTCAGGGTTAAGAAGCTGAGCTTGGTTTGACTGAGTCTTAAAACCAGTAAAGAAATAAATAAATAAATTCAAAGTCACTGCTGAATTCACTTTCACACAAGCTCATTTGCTGCTTGGCTTGAATTTCTCCAAGGTTACCCTTCGGAAAGCGAAGCACATGACTGCAGCGTTCTGACTGAGGAGCGATCCTTGTCTAAGTGCTGCCTGAAGCTGCTTTCTGGAGAACATAAGGAGGTCATTGGATCCCAGCCTCACTGAGGAGAGGCGGAATAAAGGTCTGTTTAGATCCCTTATGGACGGCATGGCTGACGCTCTGCAGGTTTTTCCCTCTTTTCAGAACACTGTAGCTGTCGGTCGAGAGTAGACGGCACATTTCTGCTCTTATTTAAGTAGGCTCATCTCCTTCACTGCTAAATGTGAATAAGATGGGTGTGGAAAATTGTGTATTGATTTCAAAAGCCGGCATGCATGGGGTTTGAAGTGATAAGCTCAGATGAACTGGGAGTTTGAAATTGTTTTTAGCGCGTGATCAAGATGTGTGAGATCTGGTTGTAAGTAATTCCATGATTTTTTAATGTTTTTATGTCGTCTTGAGCAAGCACCAAAGATGATTCACTGCTCCTTGAATTCAAATGTGGTTAGAATTATATTAAATCCATCATTATATTCTGAAATGCGTAATGCATCACCTGAAAACACACACACACACACACACACACACACACACACACACACACACACACTCACACACACACACACACACACACACACACACACACACACACACACACACACACACACACACACACACACAGTATACTCAGGGCTGATGCTTGCAATATTTGTCCCCTCTGCAATAAAGACAATTACGCTCGACGCTAGTTGAATTTAAATTATTTAAATCAGAAAATGGGCCACATGTATAAAACTCTGAGTAAAATAATGCGTAAAAGAACGCTCAGGGAGAAAGTCAGAAATCTGCTTTAGCATTTTCTACCTCTGCCTTTCGGTCACGGTGTCGCCATATCACACAGACCCCAAACACTGCGTATGTATGGTGTCCATCATGGACAGAGGTACGCAGATTCTCACAGCACATGTTATTTTATACATCTGAATTTCTTTCTGAGGGAATTTTTCTGCTCAGCACTGTTTATACACTGTTTATAGGCCCCAGGTCTATAAATACATTTCTCCTACGCACCTTTTTATCCTCGCTCAGTTATATTCAGGTTTTTAAAGCTGGGTAAAAATATGCTTTTAATAATTAAGAAGAAACACTGAATCAGCTGAAGATTGTATATTCATTAGCATGAAATAAGATTTTTATTAATGACTCTAAGAATATGCTGATTCATCTGTAGGTTGAAAGAGAAGACAGATCAAACTCCATTTACATGTAGGCGGATATTTATATGTATTAAGTTAACAGATGCTCAGCAAAATAAGATAACTAAAACATCAGAACAGATGTAGAAATGCACTTTAGCACAAACAAAAACAAGATATCTGTGTAAAACAAAAAAACAAACAAATCCCCACAGACAAAAGTGGCAGTGATGGAAACAGTGATGTCCCTGTTACATATAGGGCCTGTTTCTGTTACAAATATAACCTGTCTCTGTTACATATAGGGCCTGTCTCTGGTACATATAGGGCCTGTCTCTGTTACATATAGGGCCTGTCCCTGTTACATATAGAGCCTGTCTCTGTTACATATAGGGCCTGTCTCTGTTACATATAGGGCCTGTCTCTGTTACATATAGGGCCTGTCTCTGTTACATATAGGGCCTGTCTTTGTTACATATAGGGCCTGTCTCTGGTACATATAGGGCCTGTCTCTGTTACATATAGGGCCTGTTTCTGTTACAAATATAACCTGTCTCTGTTACATATAGGGCCTGTCTCTGTTACATATAGAGCCTGTTTCTGTTACATATAGAGCCTGTCTCTGTTACATATATAGCCTGTCCCTGTTACATATAGAGCCTGTCCCTGTTACATATAGAGCCTGTCCCTGTTACATATATAGCCTGTCCCTGTTACATATAGGGCCTGTTTCTGTTACAAATATAACCTGTCTCTGTTACATATAGGACCTGTTTCTGTTACAAATATAACCTGTCTCTGTTACATATAGGGCCTGTCTCTGTTACATATAGGGCCTGTCTCTGGTACATATAGGGCCTGTCTCTGTTACATATAGGGCCTGTTTCTGTTACATATAGAGCCTGTCCCTGTTACATATAGGGCCTGTTTCTGTTACAAATATAACCTGTCTCTGTTACATATAGGGCCTGTCTCTGTTACAAATATAACCTGTCTCTGTTACATATAGGGCCTGTCTCTGTTACATATAGGGCCTGTCTCTGGTACATATGTGGCCTGTCTCTGTTACATATAGGGCCTGTTTCTGTTACATATAGAGCCTGTCTTTGTTACATATATAGCCTGTCCCTGTTACATATAGGGCCTGTTTCTGTTACAAATATAACCTGTCTCTGTTACATATAGGGCCTGTCTCTGTTACATATAGGGCCTGTCTCTGGTACATATAGGGCCTGTCTCTGTTACATATAGGGCCTGTTTCTGTTACATATAGAGCCTGTCTTTGTTACATATATAGCCTGTCCCTGTTACATATAGGGCCTGTTTCTGTTACAAATATAACCTGTCTCTGTTACATATAGGGCCTGTTTCTGTTACATATAGAGCCTGTCTTTGTTACATATATAGCCTGTCCCTGTTACATATAGGGCCTGTTTCTGTTACAAATATAACCTGTCTCTGTTACATATAGGGCCTGTCTCTGTTACCTATAGGGCCTGTCTCTGGTACATATAGGGCCTGTCTCTGTTACATATAGGGCCTGTTTCTGTTACATATAGAGCCTGTCTTTGTTACATATATAGCCTGTCCCTGTTACATATAGGGCCTGTTTCTGTTACAAATATAACCTGTCTCTGTTACATATAGGGCCTGTCTCTGTTACATATAGGGCCTGTCCCTGTTACATATAGGGCCTGTCTCTGTTACCTATAGGGCCTGTCTCTGTTACATATAGAGCCTGTTTCTGTTACATATAGGGCCTGTCTCTGGTACATATAGAGCCTGTCTTTGTTACATATATAGCCTGTCTCTGTTACATATAGAGCCTGTCTCTGTTACCTATAGGGCCTGTCTCTGTTACATATAGAAACTGTCACTGTTACATATAGAGCATGTCCCTCTTACTTATAGGGCCTGTCCCCCCTACTCTTACTTATGTTTTCCCCCTGAGTGGCAGTGCACATGCAGAGATTTCTCAATGTCTGTACTGGTCCCTGGTTGATGTCCACGTAGGACAGATAGGCCGTTCTGCGTGCCGTGCACGCACAGTTCATGAATACTTCATCAGGTTGCTGGAGACGGCTGAATTTCTGAAAACAGGAGCTGTAGGAGTTAGACGAATCCACCAGGGTGCGGCTGTGCGGGGAGCCACGCCGTTAAAGCCTCACCTGGGACTCCATCTGAACCTCCAGCAGAAGAAAGAAAATGGACACAAAGGAGAACAAAAGAGAGTTTGATTCTGCCTCTTTGCTTTCAATTTCACACTAAATATACGTGCGATTGTGAGAGAAGGAGCCTCTCTACCCTCATCTTCAGCTCTTTGCATTAAATATTTAAACAAGCCTGAAAATGTCTGGAAAAGCTCTGTCTGCCGTGAAAAAGCACCGTAAGCACCAGGGAGCTCTGGACGTTTCCGTTTTTAAACACAACAACTACCGGTGGTAGTGTGTGCGTGTGCATGCACGTGTGTGTGTGTTGCGTGTGTGTGTGTGTGTGTGTGTTGCGTGTGTGTGTGTGTTGCGTATGTGTGTGCATTGCGAACACGTGTGTGTGTGTGTGTGTGTTGCGTGTGTGTGTGTGTGTGTTGTGTGTGTGTGTTGCGTGTGTGTGTGTCTGTGTTGCGTGTGTGTGTGTGTGTGTGTTGCGTGTGTGTGTGTGTTGCGTGTGTGTGTTGCGTGTGTGTGTGTGTGTGTTGCATGTGTGTCTGTGTTGCGTGTGTGTGTGTGTGTGTGTGTGTGTTGCATGTGTGTGTTCCTTTGTAAGCCAGAACAGATTAAATGAAAATGAAAACTGGTGCAGCTCTCTTTCATAGACGGGTTTATACCTTGATGTCAAATCCCTGTATTGATTCAGTAAAAGTAATGTGGGCCGCCTGGACAGCTTGTCAGGAAGCAAGCCCGTAAACACAAACCATTGATAAATTAAAGGCAGTCTTGGCTATGTTTTAAAGTATCTGGGCTGAAGTGGATGATAAGTACCTCTCCAGTACTACTATTGTAATTATCTTTGGTAAAGCTTTCCGATCGGCTGGTTAATCAGGAAATTGACAGAACGAGCAGTGGAATTATTTTCCGCCTTCGCTCACCAGGAAGTTGAGTCCTCCTCCATGTTCGCTGAGCGTAAATGTCACTGGTGAACTTAAAGCGCTGCTTGGGTTACCCCCCCTCCCCCCCCCCCCGCCCCGCCCTCCTCTCCACACACGATGCTGTTTTGGTCAGGTCAGGTCAGGTCTGGTCAAGCCTGGTTTCTATGTTCCCCGACACGTCCTTATGTAATCTGGCCGGCAGCACGGTTCTGCCTCGACAGGCTGACTGCATTTTAAAGACATGGCAAACTGTTTTAATTAGAAGCTAATGGCTAAATGAAGCGCAAGCTTTATGAGGCCATGTCCTTGCTAGAGAATATATTACAGAGCTCTCTGAACCCAACAGCTGCTGGGGGGCGTGGCTTATCAAGGCAGGTGGGCGGAGCTTTTTACATGCAAATGTGTTACTCACTGTGACAGGGATTGGCTGTGGTATGACAGCTTTTTATTTATTTATTTTAAATCTAGCGTTGGCTGATGGCAGGAAATTTATGTGACAGCACAGCGTCTCAATGTGTGACTGCGAGAGCATTAGCCCCGATCACATGACACGCGTCCGTGGCAACACCGGCTTCAGAGCGTCCGCTAGTCCTTACAGACAGCTGTCTGTCAACTTGGTGCATGGAAGCCAAAGATGTGCCATTTAAATGGTGTAAATGACTGTCCAAGGCGGTGCCAGTGAATTTGTGCATAAATGCATAATCAACAAAGATTATGGAGAGGAATAATAACTCCTTATGATGCTTCGCTAAGTAATTTAATGAACATTTATAAGCACCCCCATGCAACCCATGTCCCACACGGACCAGCTATTTAGATTCTGAAGAAAAAGAAAACACTGAATATATATTTTTTAAATATACAGGTGCAGCTCAAAAAATTTGAATATCGTGAAAAAGTTCAATATTTTTTGTCACTCATTTCAGAAAGTGAAACTCATATATTATATAGATTCATTACACATAGAGTGAAATATTTCAAGCCTTTATTTCTTGTAATTTTGACGATTATGGCTTACAGCTAATGAAAACCCAAATTCAGTGTCTCAGAAAATTAGAATATTTTGCTTTAACATATTTTTAAAGTATCATATTTAATATTTGGTCGCATATCCTTTGCATGCTGTTACTTCCTGAAGTCTGTGACCAATCAACATCAAAAGACTCTCGATATCTTATTTTCAGGTACTGTTACAAGCGATACTATAACCTCTCTGCATTTGAACTGATCTCTATGAGAATTGGGGGGTAAGACTAGATTCATCTGTAAATTACACTGGTACAGTATGGAACACATGGCTGGCTAAATGGCTGGGGGTCATCAAGGGTCTAAGGTATCAAACGAGACCCAAACCATCACTCTGCGGCCAGATATGGAGTAGATGTGGATGGATCCCTTTAAGGGTTGTTTGTCCTGACTTTTTTCCCCATTGAGTTCTATAGGAAAATGAGTCAGGAGAAATAACCCTTGCAGTGATCCATCCACATCTACTCCATATCTGGCAACAGAGTGATGGTTTGGGGCTCGTTCGATAGCTCAGACACTAATTTTCTGAGACACTGAATTTTGGGTTTCATTAGCTGTAAGCCATAATCATCAAAATTACAAGAAATAAAGGCTTTAAATATTTCACTCTATGTGTAATGATATATAATATATGAGTTTCACTTTCTGAAATGAGTGACCAAAAATATTGAACTTTTTCACGATATTCTAATTTTTTGAGCTGCACCTGTACTCTCAAGATATTGAAACACTATTGAAAATATCAAATATACTCACTGCCTAGCCAGAGTTCAAACATATACATTTTTTGGATGGAATGTACAGTATTTCTCAATTATACGCTATTTTTGCAGACTGTTGTATAAAACTATATTTTTTTGTGTTTTCTTTTGTTGATAAAATCAACAAAAGTAATATTATCAGCACAGAGTAATATTATCAACACAATGTGACTGATAATAATAATAAAAAAAGTAACTGTTTGATAAATAATTGTTTCAAAACCTCAAAATCAAGGCTTTATTCAATTTTGGGTCAATATTTTATCATTAAATTAATTATGTACTCTCGACTTCTGTGCAACACCCAAGATAATTAGTTTCTTCCCATAAGAGATTATTAAATCATTATTTTCCATTAATCTCCTTTTTTAACAGATTACAGCCACACATTTGCAAGCACAAAGTTTTGACCTCTCAAGCAAACTTGTTGACACATACCTGATTGCTGATTTGTGTGTTGTGTGTTTTTGCTTTTTGCTGATAGAATGCACAGAACTTTCCAGAGGTCAGGGGGATCACGCCGGCTTATTTCAAAGTTAATTTAGCCATATCTTTTCATCTTTTAAAAAACACAACCAATTATATGAAGCATATTATCCTTATTATCTGTATTTGCACACACACACACACACACACACACATACACGCACGCACGCACGCACGCACGCACGCACACACACACACACACACACACACAGACACACACAATAATTCCTCATCATCCAGCCCTGCCACTTGCCAAAGCATAACATTTCTATAAATGTATTTTTTAAATTCCTAACAAACAGTAAAACCAAGAAACAAGACACAGAGGTTGCCAGCGTGGCAGAAAATCCGTGTACACCGCAATATCCCTTGCTCATCTTTGGCAACCCATAGATACACCATCAAAAATCCATCATTCGTCAATTTCTTCACTTTTGATAGACATTAGGTCACTGTTGTCTATAGGACTTTAATAATTTATCACTGTTTCACATTCAGTTTTTCCTTTTAGCATCTCCTGGAGTCTCACCTTATTCAACACAAGCAGCCAGACAGAGACTTTGAACCAGCCAATAGCAAACTGGAGTTCACAGACGGAGCTTTGAGCCAGCCAATAGCAAACTGGAGCTCACAGATGAAGCCTTAAGCCAGCCAATAGCAAACTGGAGCTCACAACGGAGCCTTGAGCCAGCCAATAGCAAACTGGAGCTCACAAACGGAGCCTTGAGCCAGCCAATAGCAAACTGGAGCTCACAGACGGATTAAATTGGATTAAATATGACCCTTTTTGAGGTTCAGCCTTATTTATTAAATAACTTCTGCTGAAAAGGAGGGTGATGTGTATGCATTCTCAAATGATTGATGTTATTGGCGTAATTTGTTGATGGCAGAGATTTAAGATTATTACAGCATTGCTGACAAATGGCATGTTTATCAGATGACAAATATTCAATATTGCGCTGGGGAAAAAAGCAACGATAAGACATATGAAGCTGCAATTCAGGCATCTTTCTGGAAATATAGCACCAACCTTCCAATTGGACTTATGCTATTGTAGGCATGTGTTTTAACTTCACTGTAAATATTCTCAGCATGATGACAATGGCGTGGATGGTGCACATGAGGGAATTCAGTGCGCTGTGGAATTGAAAATATCGAATTTGGTTTATGGTTTTGAACTCTGGAAAGTTGAAATATTAGACCTGATTTCAAACGTCTCTTTAATGCTCAATATCTCATTTAAAAGTAGATTAAGCACCAGGGACAGAAGAGCCACGAAGTGCCCGGCATCCCAAATCTGCCATATTTATCAAACCACGAGTCTTAATGACTTCCTGCCACCTGTCCTGCTTGAAAAATGCTCGCTCTGTAACACTCAAGCAAAAATAATTACATTTCAATATAGGAATTTATATATTTCCTAAAGAAAGATGCATTTACATTACAACATGTTTGCATAACTGTACTGTTAATATATCTTTGAATGTATAGGTTACATAATGAATGAAATGATAAAATATAATGTCATACAACATTCAGTATAATGTGTGCGTGCGGGCACGTGTGTATGTGTCTGTCTGTGTGCTGTGTGTGTTTGTGTGTGTTTGTATGTGTGTGTCTGTGTGTGTGAGATTGTGTGTGTCTGTGTGTATGAGATTGTGTGTGTCTGTGTGCGCGTGTGTGTGTGTCTGTGTGTGTGAGATTGTGTGTGTGTGTGAGATTGTGTGTGTCTGTGTGCGCGTGTGTGTGTCTGTGTGTGTGAGATTGTGTGTGTGTGTGTGTGTGTGTGTCTGTGTGTGTGAGATTGTGTGTGTCTGTGTGTGCGTGTGTGTGTCTGTGTGTGTGAGATTGTGTGTGTCTGTGTGTGTGAGATTGTGTGTGTCTGTATGCGCGTGTGTGTGTCTGTGTGTGTGAGATTGTGTGTGTCTGTGTGTGTGTGTGTGTGTCTGTGTGTGAGATTGTGTGTGTGTGTGTGTGAGATTGTGTGTGTCTGTGTGTGCGTGTGTGTATTTGTGTGTGTGAGATTGTGTGTGTGTGTGTGTGAGATTGTGTGTGTGTGTGTGTGTGTGAGATTGTGTGTGTGTGTGTGTGTGTGAGATTGTGTGTGTGTGTGTGTGTGTTTGTGTGGGTCTGTGCGTGCTCTTTTTTTTTTTTGGTTGGTTTGGTTTGCAAAAAATCGGCCATCTTGTTTTCTTGCAGTTATTAAGTCTCTGTCGAAGGCTCTGAGATCAGTGTGGGAATGGCGGGGGAGGAGTGGGTGCTGCGGGATGTGATGGAGGGTGTGTGTGTGTGTGTGTGTGTGTGTGTGGCAGGGTTGGTGGGGGGGGGGTTGCAGTGTGTTGTAAAGTAATGAACCACTTTCACTAACAAAGTCAGATTGTCCCGTCTCTCCAGAGGGCTCTGGCAGATCTGAGGGGCTGTTCAGCTCAATGCCTCCTCCCGGATCTCTGCGCTGGGATTCAGTTTATAATGCTGATGAGGTACACTCTGTTTGACACGGCTGGTCTTATTACTTAGAGCACAGAGCTGATTTATCATGCGTCTGAGGCTGGCTCGTACCCTGGGCCAGCAATGCCTGAATTCTTTCTGAAATACTTTAACATGGAGGAAGCTGTACAATACTTTACATCATAAACTACCCATACTGCTCAGCGCCCTGGGGAAACTACTCATACTGCTCAGCGCCCTGGGGAAACTACTCATACTGCTCAGCGCCCTGGGGAAACTACTCATACTGCTCAGCGCCCTGGGGAAACTACTCATACTGCTCAGCGCCCTGGGGAAACTACTCATACTGCTCAGCGCCCTGGGGAAACTACTCATACTGCTCAGCGCCCTGGGGAAACTACTCATACTGCTCAGCGCCCTGGGGAAACTACTCATACTGCTCAGCGCCCTGGGGAAACTACTCATACTGCTCAGCGCCCTGGGGAAACTACTCATACTGCTCAGCGCCCTGGGGAAACTACTCATACTGCTCAGCGCCCTGGGGAAACTACTCATACTGCTCAGCGCCCTGGGGAAACTACCAGCCCGAACCAAATAACCACTGAGACTCATCTGTCCTAAGACCAGCCGTGTCAAACTCCAGTCCTGGAGGGCCACAGTGTCTGCAGGTTTAACTCCAGTCCTGGAGGGCCACAGTGTCTGCAGGTTTAATTCCAGTCCTGGAGGGGCCACAGTATCTGCAGGTTTAACTCTTCAAACTGTTTTTTTCTTTTTAATGTCACATTGCTTTTACAATCAAAAACATTTACAGGGTAAACCATATAAAGTTTTTAGTCTGTACATTTAGAAAAGTGTCTTTGGGGATCACTATTTTTAAAATCAGGCGAGGGTGAGCTCTTATAACTCTCTTGAGGACAAGATGTGTTGGGAGTTATGACTCTGTTGTCTTGAGATCTCACTAAGAAGAGGTAGAGATCAATTTTTTAAAAACAGAACAGATTTGAACAGTTTTCTGAAAACATTCAAATCAAAAACAGCCTGATCCAGCACATATTCAGGCTCATACAATTCCAATGTTATAGCGACAAAGGTTTCTTATTTTATAACATGACACAACGCAGGCTCAATAAAAACGATGACTCCATACATTCTATATCTTCCAAGACAACACGAATAATGGTGAAGTTGTTATCTTTATCCGAGCAAAATAAATAAATAAACACATTTTTTAAGTGAGAAAAATAAAAATGACACTTCCACTGTGTTTGAGCTTGTTACGGTTGCTGGTTGTTTGTCACCTCTGTTTTCCTTTCCATTATTTTGTTTTCTCCTTTCCCTTTTTAGGTCCACCTCCCGGGGCTTAATTGGCTCCCACAACCGGCAATCGCCGGTTTTGTTTAAAAGGAGGTTGAGACCGGATAACGGGGTTGCTTCACTGGCGTCTCTCTTTTTCATTGTGTTGTCGGTCAATTCTTATATCCTCGTGACACGCATCCATACACTTACCATCCACATCCCATGCAGGCTTGCATCCATTCCTACGCAAGGTTTTGTGATTTATTTAATAAATATTTGTTTATTTTTGCAACCATTTTTGTGTCTGTCCATTTATGTGGTTATTATGCGGTTGGGTCAGGGCCCTGACTGTAACAGGGCTTATTTTGTTTCAGTCATATTTACAGTAATTCTGACTCTTGGGAAACAAACTCTCAAGGGTTACCTTACAGAAGAGATCAGGATTGTGCCTGTAGTCAAGGGTTACCTTACAGAAGAGACCAGGATTATGTCTGTAGTCAAGGGTTACCTTACAGAAGAGATCAGGATTATACCTGTAGTCAAGGGTTACTTTACAGAAGAGACCAGGATGATGCCTGTAGTCAAGGGTTACCTTACAGAAGAGACCAGGATTATGCCTGTAGTCAAGGGATACCTTACAGAAGAGATCAGGATTATACCTGTAGTCAAGGGTTACCTTACAGAAGAGATCAGGATTATGCCTGTAGTCAAGGGTTACCTTGCAGAAGAGACCAGGATTATACCTGTAGTCAAGGGTTACCTTACAGAAGAGACCAGGATTATGCCTGTAGTCAAGGGTTACCTTACAGAAGAGATCAGGATTATACCTGTAGTCAAGGGTTACCTTACAGAAGAGATCAGGATTATGCCTGTAGTCAAGGGTTACCTTACAGAAGAGATCAGGATTGTGCCTGTAGTCAAGGGTTACCTTACAGAAGAGACCAGGATTATGTCTGTAGTCAAGGGTTACCTTACAGAAGAGATCAGGATTATACCTGTAGTCAAGGGTTACTTTACAGAAGAGACCAGGATGATGCCTGTAGTCAAGGGTTACCTTAGAGAAGAGACCAGGATTATGCCTGTAGTCAAGGGTTACCTTTCAGAAGAGACCAGGATTATACCTGTAGTCAAGGGTTACCTTACAGAAGAGACCAGGATTATGCCTGTCGTCAAGGGTTACCTTACAGAAGAGACCAGGATTATGCCTGTAGTCAAGGGTTACCTTTCAGAAGAGATCAGGATTATACCTGTAGTCAAGGGTTACCTTACAGAAGAGATCAGGATTATGCCTGTAGTCAATGGTTACCTTGCAGAAGAGACCAGGATTATACCTGTAGTCAAGAGTTACCTTACAGAAGAGACCAGGATTATGCCTGTAGTCAAGGGTTACCTTACAGAAGAGACCAGGATTATACCTGTAGTCAAGGGTTACCTTACAGAAGAGACCAGGATTATGCCTGTAGTCAAGGGTTACCTTACAGAAGAGATCAGGATTATACCTGTAGTCAAGGGTTACCTTACAGAAGAGATCAGGATTATGCCTGTAGTCAAGGGTTACCTTGCAGAAGAGACCAGGATTATACCTGTAGTCAAGAGTTACCTTACAGAACAGACCAGGATTATACCTGTAGTCAAGGGTTACCTTACAGAAGAGACCAGGAGTATACCTGTAGTCAAGGGTTACCTTACAGAAGAGACCAGGATTATACCTGTAGTCAAGGGTTACCTTACAGAAGAGACCAGGATTATACCTGTTGTCAAGGGTTACCTTACAGAAGTGACCAGGATTATGCCTGTCGTCAAGGGTTACCTTACAGAAGAGACCAGGATTATGCCTGTAGTCAAGGGTTACCTTACAGAAGAGATCAGGATTATACGTGTAGTCAAGGGTTACCTTACAGAAGAGATCAGGATTATGCCTGTAGTCAAGGGTTACCTTGTAGAACAGATCAGGATTATGCCTGTAGACCACAGGGTTCAAGAACACTAATAATTTTATTTTCTGGCTTGTGTTCCAAAAAGGAAGTGCCAGAGAAGGGGTTAACATATTATAGGCACATCAGTTGTCTGTGATAAAATTCACAACCATCTCTACTGCAACAGACAGAGGGTCCAGGACAGCTAAATATTCAACTTGAAGTGACGTCTATAATGAACTAAGGTCCAGGCAGGGCGGCGGCTGTCAAGTGCAGAAGTCATGATCATCAAACAGGCTGTTCACCAGACTCGACACTGAATGCTAATGCTAAACGCCAGGCCCCCAAAGCATGCATTCAATTAACCAACAATTCAAGGGCAAAGTCATGCGAAGATAGAAGGAAGCCTTTATTTATTTAGTTATTTTTAAAGGCAAAATCTGAAATTTGGAAATGTTAATACTTTTACACTGGAGCACACGGATACATTTAAATTTGGAATTGTTGTTATTGGTTTAAAAAATTTAAAAATTCCAAAAATTGGATGTTTCATGCATTCTGGGTTTGTTTAAACTTTATTTCATCGATTTACTTGGCACCTGCCTGTTCAATTCTCAGGTACTGGGCAGGTCAGAAATCCAGTATAAAGGTTATGATAAAATATGATATGATATGATGCACAGTGATAAGACAGGATGTCATAGGTCACGATATGATCTGAAATGGTATTTGATTTCTTATAAAATGATGTGTGTGTGTGTTTGTGTATGTGTGCACGCACACACTCACACACTTTCTCAGACAGGATTTAATGCTCTCTAACCATCACTGACATCCTCCTCCTTCTGCTGAATCTCTTCTGCTGCATGCTATTCCAGCGAGTCCATTTCCACTGGAGTATGTGGACCCGGCCCTCGCATTAACAAACATGTGTGCTGCACGTCAAGACTAATCCACATATCAAGAATAAAATCAAAGCTTTCTGTAATGGCTTTCTTCAGCATCTCCAAATTGATCTCGTATGCACAGGTTTTAGGAGGGGTGTTGGATCCGCGATTGACACCCACGCGCCTAGCGTAACGCACATTTTCGTTTCATCCTGTGTGCTGAGTTTGAGAAACAAAAATGATCAAAGATGAGTTAAAGCCTGCTGTTTCAGTGCAGAACACGCAACAGGCAAGAACAGCAGTGAAACTAAGCTCCTCAGATAGATGCTGATGGGTAGTCATGCTACACGGACAGCAGGTTGGAGACGTGTCAACTTTGCACTTAAAAACAAATTGTGTTTGAACAGACTGTTGACAAAGGTATGTACAATTACACTGCAGAAAATACCTTTTTCTGAGGGATATATGAGCTGAACCTGAGGAATATGTGCTATACATATAACAGGGCTTAGAGTATAACCCAGCGAGCTAAACCTGAGGGATATGTGCTATATATCAGTTCTTAGAGTATGATCAAGTGAGCTGAACCTGAGGGATATGTGCTATACATATAACAGGGTTTAGAGTATAACCCAGCGAGCTAAACCTGAGGGATATGTGCTGTATATCAGTTCTTAGAGTATAACCCAGCGAGCTAAACCTGAGGGATATGTGCTATATATCAGTTCTTAGAGTATGATCAAGTGAGCTGAACCTGAGGAATATGTGCTATACATATAACAGGGTTTAGAGTATAACCCAGCGAGCTAAACCTGAGGGATATGTGCTGTATATCAGTTCTTAGAGTATAACCCAGCGAGCTAAACCTGAGGGATATGTGCTATATATCATTGCTTAGAGTATAACCCAGCGAGCTAAACCTGAGGGATATGTGCTATATATCAGTTCTTAGAGTATGATCAAGTGAGCTGAACCTGAGGAATATGTGCTATACATATAACAGGGTTTAGAGTATAACCCAGCGAGCTAAACCTGAGGGATATGTGCTGTATATCAGTTCTTAGAGTATAACCCAGCGAGCTAAACCTGAGGGATATGTGCTATATATCAGTTCTTAGAGTATGATCAAGTGAGCTGAACCTGAGGAATATGTGCTATACATATAACAGGGTTTAGAGTATAACCCAGCGAGCTAAACCTGAGGGATATGTGCTATACATATAACAGGGCTTAGAGTATAACCCAGCGAGTTAAACCTGAGGAATATGTGCTATACATATAACAGGGTTTAGAGTATAACCCAGCGAGCTAAACCTGAGGGATATGTGCTATATATCATTGCTTAGAGTATAACCCAGCGAGCTAAACCTGAGGGATATGTGCTATATATCATTGCTTAGAGTATAACCCAGCGAGCTAAACCTGAGAGATATGTGCTATATATCATTGCTTATAGTATAACACAGCGAGCTGAATCTGAGTGATATGTGCTAGATATCATTGCTTCGAGTATAACCCACCCCTGTGTACGCTGGTTTTTGGTCCTGGGGCCCCCCTGTGTATGCTGGTTTTGGGTCCGGGGGCCCCCCTGTGTACGCTGGTTTTTGGTCCTGGGGCCCCCCTGTGTACGCTGGTTTTTGGTCCTGGGGCCCCCCTGTGTACGCTGGTTTTTGGTCCTGGGGCCCCCCTGTGTATGCTGGTTTTTGGTCCTGGGGCCCCCTGTGTACGCTGGTACAGTGACAAGTAAAATAAGTGACAAGTAAAATAAAAATAATAATAAATAAAATAAAGTACAGTAAAAACACCACTTGCTCCTCTGTGGGTGAATTAAGGCTATTTCATGAATACATGTGAAAATATATATGTGTGTGCCAGACTGAAATGTATAATGAATTATAAAACATTTTTATTTTAAATTGCTTCGCTTAGGATTACTGGTGCATAAAAAGTTTTGTTTTTTTCACGAGGATCCATTATGATATTGGAACACTCAGTTTTAATTTGCAATTATATTGCAATAGAACACTAATTTATATTTCCCATCAGATGTAGTCATGTGTGCTGGAGCCTTTTCTAATGGACAAGACTGTTATTGTTAGATGTGTGTTTAACCCTCTACTACTAATTTACCTTTTTCGTGGATCATTTTGTTTTATTTTGAGCTCTTTTATTATTTGATTGTCATAACCTAGAGTAAACACCTTTGCATTTTGTATTCATGAGAAGTAATCCAATTTACCTGCTCATTTGTTTTACCAGTGAAGAATAAGCCAGCAATAAGTTCACCCGGTTACTGTAATCATTTGGATTTTTAAATTAGTAAATAGAACCTTCACCCAATTTGTATATAGAGATACAGAAATACTACTGCCTTTATGAATCTCCTCAATGTTCTGCCTTTATGAATCTCCTCAATGTTCTGCCTTTATGAATCTCCTCAATGTTCTGCCTTTATGAATCTCCTCAATGTTCTGCCTTTATGAATCTCCTCAATGTTCTGCTATATCATGGTAGAAGCACAAGTAAAACATCAAATTGTGACCCAATTTAATTGATAGAGAAACGATTGGCATGAGAAATTAATTAAAAGTATATTCACAAAAAAAAACATCTAAAGAGCCGTTGTACACTCTCAAAATAAAAAAAAACCTTTTTTTTAAAATTCCACCATAATATAGCAACTGGACAAAATTAAATATTACAGAGAATTTCATAAGAGTGTTTTACTTTATAGATAAGTAAGAAAACAAAAATTTTTACCATGCATATGTCATAAAACCTCTCATACAGACGTGCTCAAATTTGTTGGTACCCCTGGTAAAGATGAGTAAAAAGGGTTAGAAAAAATTCACTGTTTGATCCAACCTTTAATTGACATTAATTTATTATGAGAAAAAAAATCCCTCATCAAGAAATAATTATTTTTAACAAAACCACATTGGCCACAATTATTGGCACCCCTGCGTTTATATATAAAGTATACATTTTTTATATTTGGTCGCATATTCTTTTCCCTGCCATGACTTCCTGAAGTCTGTGACCCAACAACATCAAAAAACCTTTGATATCTTATTTTCTGGTAGTCTTACAAGTGATACAAAATGTCTCTGCATTTGAATGAATCTCTATGGGAATTGGCCGACTACAGGAACAGGGCCTTAGACACTCCTAACTCAGTTAGCCGGCTACAGGAACAGAGCCTTAGACACTCCTAACTCAGTTAGCCGGCTACAGGAACAAGGCCCGAGACACTCCTAACTCAGTTAGCCGGCTACAGGAACAGGGCCTTAGACACTCCTAACTCAGTTAGCCGGCTACAGGAACAAGGCCCGAGACACTACTAACTCAGTTAGCCGGCTACAGGAACAAGGCCCGAGACACTCCTAACTCAGTTAGCCGGCTACAGGAACAAGGCCCGAGACACTCCTAACTCAGTTAGCCGGCTACAGGAACAAGGCCCGAGACACTCCTAACTCAGTTAGCCGGCTACAGGGAACAAGGCCCGAGACACTCCTAACTCAGATAGCCGGCTACAGGAAACAGGGCCCGAGACACTCCTAACTCAGTTAGCCGGCTACAGGGAACAGGGCCCAAGACACTCCGAACTCAGTTAGCCGGCTACAGGGAACAGGGCCCTAGACACTCCTAACTCAGTTAGCCGGCTACAGGAACAGGGCCTTAGACACTCCTAACTCAGTTAGCCGGCTACAGGAACAGGGCCTTAGACACTCCTAACTCAGTTAGCCGGCTACAGGAACAAGGCCTGAGACACTCCTAACTCAGTTAGCCGGCTACAGGAACAAGGCCTGAGACACTCCTAACTCAGTTAGCCGGCTACAGGAACAAGGCCTGAGACACTCCTAACTCAGTTAGCCGGCTACAGGAACAAGGCCTGAGACACTCCTAACTCAGTTAGCCGGCTACAGGAACAGGGCCCGAGACACTCCTAACTCAGTTAGCCGGCTACAGGAACAGGGCCAGAGACACTCCTAACTCAGTTAGCCGGCTACAGGAACAGGGCCCTAGACACTCCTAACTCAGTTAGCCGGCTACAGGGAACAGGGCCAGAGACACTCCTAACTCAGTTAGCCGGCTACAGGAACAGGGCCAGAGACACTCCTAACTCAGTTAGCCGGCTACAGGAACAGGGCCTGAGACACTCCTAACTCAGTTAGCCGGCTACAGGGAACAAGGCCTGAGACACTCCTAACTCAGTTAGCCGGCTACAGGAACAAGGCCTGAGACACTCCTAACTCAGTTAGCCGGCTACAGGAACAAGGCCTGAGACACTCCTAACTCAGTTAGCCGGCTACAGGAACAGGGCCCTAGACACTCCTAACTCAGTTAGCCGGCTACAGGAACAAGGCCTGAGACACTCCTAACTCAGTTAGCCGGCTACAGGAACAAGGCCTGAGACACTCCTAACTCAGTTAGCCGGCTACAGGAACAAGGCCTGAGACACTCCTAACTCAGTTAGCCGGCTACAGGAACAGGGCCCTAGACACTCCTAACTCAGTTAGCCGGCTACAGGGAACAGGGCCCTAGACACTCCTAACTCAGTTAGCCGGCTACAGGAACAAGGCCTGAGACACTCCTAACTCAGTTAGCCGGCTACAGGAACAAGGCCTGAGACACTCCTAACTCAGTTAGCCGGCTACAGGAACAGGGCCCGAGACACTCCTAACTCAGTTAGCCGGCTACAGGAACAGGGCCAGAGACACTCCTAACTCAGTTAGCCGGCTACAGGAACAGGGCCTTAGACACTCCTAACTCAGTTAGCCGGCTACAGGAACAGGGCCCGAGACACTCCTAACTCAGTTAGCCGGCTACAGGAACAGGGCCAGAGACACTCCTAACTCAGTTAGCCGGCTACAGGAACAGGGCCCTAGACACTCCTAACTCAGTTAGCCGGCTACAGGGAACAGGGCCCGAGACACTCCTAACTCAGTTAGCCGGCTACAGGGAACAGGGCCCGAGACACTCCTAACTCAGTTAGCCGGCTACAGGGAACAAGGCCAGAGACACTCCTAACTCAGTTAGCCAGCTACAGGAACAAGGCCCGAGACACTCCTAACTCAGTTAGCCGGCTACAGGGAACAGGGCCAGAGACACTCCTAACTCAGTTAGCCGGCTACAGGGAACAGGGCCCGAGACACTCCTAACTCAGTTAGCCGGCTACAGGGAACAGGGCCAGAGACACTCCTAACTCAGTTAGCCGGCTACAGGAACAGGGCCCTAGACACTCCTAACTCAGTTAGCCGGCTACAGGGAACAGGGCCAGAGACACTCCTAACTCAGTTAGCCGGCTACAGGGAACAGGGCCCGAGACACTCCTAACTCAGTTAGCCAGCTACAGGAACAAGGCCCGAGACACTCCTAACTCAGTTAGCCGGCTACAGGGAACAGGGCCAGAGACACTCCTAACTCAGTTAGCCGGCTACAGGGAACAGGGCCCGAGACACTCCTAACACAAACAAATTACCACAGACAGCCCTGAAAAACTGTAACTGGAATAAAAAGAGAATCGGTCCATTATAATCAGAGCTACCAGGGGAAAAACATCAGCAATAAATGTTGTGTGTGTGTGTGTGTGTTTGTGTGTGTGTGTGTGTATACATTACATGTCACAGAGAACACATAACCTCCCATCAAATCTTGTTTGCACAGCATTTGTGTCTGGCATGAAAGAATGATCGTAACGCAGTCTGCTAGGCAGGACTCTAAGCTATGGGTAAGAAATAGACGTGTGTTCCTGCAATGTGTGAGAGATTACCGCTCGGTCTTAACCGAATAAGTCATACCCCTCACGTCCCCTCTGGGGAGCCTTTTTGTGTGTACGCCAGAGCGATGTATCACTGCCATTACCCCGACTCCTATTACACCGCCCGATATGTCCGCTTTAGCCACCAGGCAGATACAATTACTGAAAGTTTCATGGAATTAATCTTTTTTTAAGAAGGGCAAAAGGCATTTTCAGAAACTTGCTGTCGGCGCTCGGAGAAAGATAACAGGAAGTGTCGTCTGCCTGGTGGAAGAAAGGCAAATGAACTGCAGCTACGAGACAGTTATTCTCTTTGGAAAGCAGTTCTTCTGCTCCTGGATCTTTGGGGCCTCTGGGGGAATTAAGAATAAAGGAGCGTATTGCTCGTGTCGCACAATAAAACCTTGTAGCTTCCACAACAAAAAAAAGTAGACCAATAAGCAGTTTTTCCATTCACAACATTTTATTTGGTTATGTAAGGGTTTTAACCAATTTAACCAAAATAGTGGAACAAGAAAATTAACCAAATACATTTTGTTCACAGAAAAAGTACTATAGGGCACACACCATTTTAAACAGTGACATGCACTTTGCCTTTGTGATAACCCATTTTTAAAGCTTTATGCTCACTATTTAAAGGGAGAGAGAGAGAGAGAGAGAGAGAGAGAGAGAGAAAGAGAGAGAGAGAAAGAGAGAGAGAGAGAAAGAGAGAGAGAGAGAATGCATGGATGGTGGGAAAGGAGGACAGCACAGGCAGAAAAAGGCTAAATAATGTGAAAAGCACATCTATTATGCTGTTTAACAAAGTGCCAACGGAATAATGACCAAATGCACCGGGCTGTTCCTCTCTGAAGTCTCACACGACTGCATTATCCTGTCACCGGAGGCAGAGAGTACAGGAGGGATAATGAAACGCCCGTCCTGAGGTGTGAGCTATTGTGAGGGTTGCTATCCCAGCTGCTTACCACCTCCACCACCTCCACCACCTCCTCCACCTCCACCACCCCCCCCCCCCACCCCGCCTCTGAAAACAGCCACCTTGGTTACAGAAAGGCGACAGAGATCCCATGAGGTCACCACCTAACCTAGCCCAAGGTTTCAACAGCCTCCTCCCGTTCATTTACAACAGGGTGTTCAGGCAGTGTGGGCCCCAGCCAAGCAGCTACACACCTGATTCTACCCTCCTCCCGCTGATTTACAACAGGGTGTTCAGGCAGTGTGGGCCCCAGCCAAGCAGCTACACACCTGATTCTACCCTCCTCCCGCTGATTTACAACAGGGTGTTCAGGCAGTGTGGGCCCCAGCCAAGCAGCTACACACCTGATTCTACCCTCCTCCCATTCATTTACAACAGGATGTTCAGGCAGTGTGGGCCCCAGCCAAGCAGCTACACACCTGATTCTACCCTCCTCCCGCTGATTTACAACAGGGTGTTCAGGCAGTGTGGGCCCCAGCCAAGCAGCTACACACCTGATTCTACCCTCCTCCCGCTGATTTACAACAGGGTGTTCAGGCAGTGTGGGCCCCAGCCAAGCAGCTACACACCTGATTCTACCCTCCTCCCGCTGATTTACAACAGGGTGTTCAGGCAGTGTGGGCCCCAGCCAAGCAGCTACACACCTGATTCTACCCTCCTCCCGTTCATTTACAACAGGGTGTTCAGGCAGTGTGGGCCCCAGCCAAGCAGCTACACACCTGATTCTACCCTCCTCCCGTTCATTTACAACAGGATGTTCAGGCAGTGTGGGCCCCAGCCAAGCAGCTACACACCTGATTCTACCCTCCTCCCGCTGATTTACAACAGGGTGTTCAGGCAGTGTGGGCCCCAGCCAAGCAGCTACACACCTGATTCTACTAATCAACCACTAGAGTCTTTGCTAAAGACCTTGATTTGTAGAATCAGGGGTGTAACTGCTTGGTTGGAACAAAAACCTGCACCCACACCAGCCCTTTCTGGATAAGATTGAGAACCACCTGATCTACAAGGAAGAAACAGAAACCCAGGGATATTAGGTTGGATATAAACCCTTCAGAAATCCACCTTATTGACTCTGTTCGAGGGTGAGTTTTGTACCTCTATTTCACCCCCAAGTGAATTTATAATAGGTCCAACTGAGCACTTTTTGTAACTACATTCATAAAGATCCCTTTCTTTTATAGAAAGATTTAAGTAAATAATTTCCCTGTGTTAGCGCACTACCTTAATGGCATTTTATTCTGTCTGCAAACATTACGCAGGGTATCCAACGCTAAACCATCACCGCGGCTATAAACCATAGTTACAAAGGAACGTCCTCCTTTTTTCTGAAAGGCTCTTAATTGAGGCAGCAACTTGAAATAAAAAAATAATAAAGTGACGAAGATTTTTAAAACAGAAGTGGGTTAGCATTGGTTAAAGACGGAGACAAGCAAATAGAGCTGCTGATTGGCTACCCCCCCCCCCCCTACCTGCTGCATTTCTCCGTGAACACACAATGTCCCATTAAGGTGATGAGAATAGTGCTGCTGACTGCTCCTGAGTGAGCGGAGTGGCCCAAGGTTGCAGCAGAGAGTGGTACCTCTGGCGGTCCTTAGGATGGGTGGGGACAACATCTTTTTTTTCTCTTCAAAATAAGAAATCCTACTTAGAATAAAATTTACATATCAAAGGTATGACTCCGGGGGATTCCTGGGCGAATCCAGCATTTTAATGAAAGGAGTTTATCGTCATGACGATGTGAATGCCGAGATGTTCTGAATTGGTGTGTAATACAGTGTAAATGTACACCAAACGGAGCGCAAACACTCGGTCTGTTGAAGTGGGTGAGGGTTACTCAGTCAGTGGATTATTAAGATGTTAGTGTAGGGCTTGAATGCCTTTGTTCTATTTTATATAGCAGCTTCAGGTATTAGGTGTTGTTTCATAATTTCTTCTTCAATGTTAAAATTGTCACCTCACTGAGAAACTTGTACCCACTATCACAAAAAAAAGAAAACTTATGAATTGTGACATCATCCCAGCGTAGTGATCACCGCCTATGATCCATATAGTGGGCGTAAAAAAAAATATATATATTTTTTTTTTCAAAAATTGAATTTCCCAGAAAATGACATGACTTACCAGCAAACTGTCTTTACAAGCAAGGTGGGAGCTGGATTTATAATCTTCTCTGGTGAGCACCTGAATTCCGGTAATTAAGTCAAAGACAGACCAAATTACCGTTACACACCTCATAACACTTCAGAACAGTAAAGCAAATATTACGTTGGGAGGCATCGCCTGTCCTCTGGGTGATATTGGGGTAATAGAGCCACACATATATCCTCCTTCTGGGACACTAACATTGAAAGAAAGATTTGTGGCGCGGAGGCTTATGTCACTGAAAAGCATGTGAATCCAGTAAGCGTTCATTATTGAGCAGATTTCCGCTACGTTACTCTCGTCTGATGGGAGTCATCAATATTTGATCGGTGGCGGATCGCAGTGCTGTGCATGGCACGCTAAGATAATAAATAAAAAAATCTATACATGAGCCATTGCTCAATTCTTACTTTTTCTGTGAGTCTGTTATTATTACTTAGCTCGGAAAAAAGGATATTTCAAGTTTTCACAATGTTGTATTTCTATTTATTTATTTATTCTTTATTTTACCAGGAAAATCCCATTGAGATTAAATCTCTTTTAAAAAGGTGTCCTGGCCAAGCGGCAGCAAGCAATACAATAAATAAAACAATACAATACAACATTCAAACAATACAATAAATACCATTATATATTATCATCATATACCATTATGTATGTTTATGGTGATTAGCAATGTTGCCACAAAATGTCATACAATTTTTTTTTCCCGACTTTCAACCCAAAGTTTATTAGGTAAATTGTAGGTACACCTGCGGGAATGTGAGCCTCGTATGTGGAATTCTGTGGAATGTTGACAGGGAAACTGGTGCATGGCAGAAGCTTTGGAATGTGGCCAGACTGATATATTATCACTGTGCATGTGAGAAGTATTGCTTCTGAATGGACTTTCAGTGGGACGATCACACAAGAGACGAATATGAGCGCGGAGGACAGAAAACAGTAGATTAGCCTTGTCTAATCAAGGTTAAAACGTCCACAATGACAAAGCGCATCACTTCACAACTCTCCCCATGAGCACATTGATAACATCAGATTGTTTGCCGCTGATAAGAAAGAGACAGAAATACATTCGGCATCCATGTTTCTTCCTTTTATATATACATAAAAAACATTACACTTGACTCCAAGGCCAAATACATTTTTCTTTTGATGTTTCATAACAATATCCACCTTACAAATACAGCATAAAAACACAGCATAATGGGCAATATGGTCCAACGATGCAGCAGTGGCCAAATAATAGGTTTGCTAATGATAGAGCGATGCTCTGGCTCTGAACATCTAGTTTCACAAAAAACTGAACCGAGCACAAAATAACGAACCTCGCCTTGACAACAGCTTTAGCAGAGTGCTGCCAATTTCAGCCTCCTGGCCACATCATTAACACAATATTACAGTGTAGCTATAACGTGTCTCTCCTCACAGAAGAAATCTCATATTGTGTGAAATTGTTTCATGCAGCAAATAACAGTGTTGCCTGGGGAGATATTCTGTATAAAACTTTTAAAGTAAAACATAAAACTTTGGCAACCAAATAAATTCCACGTATAGTCTACATGTGAACTTTGACAGTTTGTGACTGAGGGCTCTTACTTGAAATTTCTGTGTCAAATTATAAAGTGAATGGACAAATGTTCACTGACAAATTGTTATTGAATCATTACTTTTGAAAATACAAACAGCAGCATGGAGTCTGCTCAGGTCTATGGAAGTAATGTCGTTACATTATCAAAATGTCGAGTCATGGAAACTGAATCTAAATGAGTCATGTGATGGTTTCGATGGTGGATGTAATTATTTGGCATTCTACCATGTCAGGAGAGAAATTGCTTCTTCATTTTGGAGTTAGAAGAACTGAGATGATGCGTGTGAGAATGAGCTTGTGTGTGTATGGCCACACAGGAGAAAATATGAATATGGAGTAGAGAAGCTTCGCCAGAATATTCATATTATAGAGTAGGGTGAATGGATGTGACCTTTAACAGGTTGGTTCAATGATGTTGATATATGTGGTGCTCAAATTAAGACTTTAGTTTGTGAGTTAGCACTACTTCACTGCATTTTTGATACTTAATGAACAGAATTACTAACTCTACTTAGTCTGGTTCCTTGATTCCTTGGTCACCAGCCGACGATGACCAAATGTTTTCTTGTGTCAAACATTTGGCGACAAATTGCAAATTGTTTTCTCATAACAGGAGTATGGAATTAGAAGTTGGCTGACTTTGGCATGAAAATGACTTGGACAACATGTTCATCTTTGTGAACGGACTGCGGGTTTCCTCCACGCATCATTGAGCTTGTCTTGGCTTAAAAAGCAGAATTCCTTAATCCCCTGTTGGTTGAGGTTGAAGTTCTCAAACAGACAAATACAACAACTGTGCAAAGAGAGTCTACTCTGGGAGTACACAAGAGTACACAAGAATACACAAGAACCAAATGCAGTGCTGTGTGTTCCATGTGGTTAATAATCAATGTTGTCTCATAACCTCCTCAACAGGCTTTGAAAGATAAAATATTGAAATACAAACACCCCCCCCCCCCCCCCCCCCCACCACAAAACAAACACAAATTCAACACAGAAATATAAAACAAAATAAAAGCTAAATTTTACAGTGGCACATATAAAAAGTATAAATATTATAAAAAATTTTTAATTTATTACACAATAACAATTAATTTTTTTTTTTTTTTTTTTATTGGACCGATAAAGACTAAAATAAAAAAAAAAAACGGAGGAAAGACCAATAGAGAGGTGAGGCCAACACAGAGCCAATCTGGCTGCAACAAATAAAAACAAATCATTGCTTGGATTCACAAGATGGCTCACAAAAAAACTCAAAAAAATTAAAAATAAAACAAAAATGCACAGATCTCTGTAAGTGAAGAGTTATGGGTGGATGCTGATTGAATCCTGGCGATGATGAACAGGTGTAGAGCAGGTGCACAGTTGCATCACCCTTCACTCATTGGCCCAGCCGTTTCACTCCCTCTCTGTCAGTAGGAAGCCCAAGGCTCAGCGCATTCTGCAACCTGCTGAAGTTCAGGCTTTGATTGTTATATTTACAATGTCAGCAGCTTTCTCTAAATCCCATGTCTGTGTATGACCCACATCTCTGTCTCTTTATGACCCACATCTCTGTCTCTTTATTACCCACATCTCTTGTCTCTTTATTACCCACATCTCTTGTCTCTTTATTACCCACATCTGTCTCCTTATGACCCACATCTGTCTCTTTATTACCCACATCTCTGTCTCCTTATGACCCACATCTCTGTCTCCTTATGACCCACATCTCTGTCTCCTTATGACCCACATCTCTGTCTCTTTATGACCCACATCTCTGTCTCTTTATTACCCACATCTCTGTCTCTTTATGACCCACATCTCTGTCTCTTTATTACCCACATCTCTGTCTCCTTATGACCCACATCTCTGTCTCTTTATTACCCACATCTCTGTCTCCTTATGACCCACATCTCTGTCTCTTTATTACCCACATCTCTGTCTCTTTATGACCCACATCTCTGTCTCTTTATGACCCACATCTCTGTCTCCTTATGACCCACATCTCTGTCTCTTTATTACCCACATCTCTGTCTCTTTATGACCCACATCTCTGTCTCTTTATTACCCACATCTCTGTCTCCTTATGACCCACATCTCTGTCTCTTTATTACCCACATCTCTGTCTCCTTATGACCCACATCTCTTGTCTCTTTATTACCCACATCTCTGTCTCTTTATTACCCACATCTCTGTCTCTTTATGACCCACATCTCTGTCTCTTTATTACCCACATCTCTGTCTCCTTATGACCCACATATCTGTCTCTTTATTACCCACATCTCTGTCTCTTTATGACCCACATCTCTGTCTCTTTATTACCCACATCTCTGTCTCCTTATGACCCACATCTCTTGTCTCTTTATTACCCACATCTCTGTCTCTTTATTACCCACATCTCTGTCTCTTTATTACCCACATCTCTGTCTCTTTATGACCCACATCTCTGTCTCTTTATTACCCACATCTCTGTCTCCTTATGACCCACATCTCTTGTCTCTTTATGACCCACATCTCTTGTCTCTTTATTACCCACATCTGTCTCCTTATGACCCACATCTCTGTCTCTTTATTACCCACATCTCTGTCTCCTTATGACCCACATCTCTGTCTCCTTATGACCCACATCTCTGTCTCCTTATGACCCACATCTCTGTCTCTTTATTACCCACATCTCTGTCTCTTTATGACCCACATCTCTGTCTATTTATGACCCACATCTCTGTCTCTTTATTACCCACATCTCTGTCTCTTTATGACCCACATCTCTGTCTCTTTATTACCCACATCTCTGTCTCTTTATGACCCACATCTCTGTCTCTTTATTACCCACATCTCTGTCTCTTTATTACCCACATCTCTGTCTCTTTATTACCCACATCTCTCTCTTTATGACCCACATCTGTCTCTTTATAACCCACATCTCTGTATCTTTATTACCCACATCTCTGTCTCTTTATTACCCACATCTCTGTCTCTTTATGACCTACATCTCTGTCTCTTTATGACCCACATCTCTGTCTCTTTATGACCCACATCTCTGTCTCTTTATGACCCACATCTGTCTCTTTATGACCCACATCGCTGTCTCTTTATGACCCACATCTCTGTCTCTTTATTACCCACATCTCTGTCTCTTTATGACCCACATCTCTGTCTCTTTATGACCCACATCTCTGTCTCTTTATGACCCACATCTCTGTCTCTTTATGACCCACATCTGTCTCTTTATGACCCACATCTCTGTCTCCTTATTACCCATCTCTGTCTCTTTATGACCCACATCTGTCTCTTTATGACCCACATCTCTGTCTCCTTATGACCCACATCTCTGTCTCCTTATGACCCACATCTGTCTCTTTATTACCCACATCTGTCTCTTTATTACCCACATCTCTCTCTTGTGTTTAAGGATCAGAGTTTGAAGAGTACAGACTCAACCTTTCCAGTTGGAAAAATAACAGCATCTGATCTCGAACCACATCTATCATGAAACAATGTTCTCTTATTAACTTTACATTTACCATGAGAGCTTTTACTCCATTTTAGATTCAATTAGATAAGTTCTCCAATTTATTTTTCACAAAACAATTAACCATTTGACACTGAGATATACTCCAAACACCAGCACACAATTCCCACAAAACACAACACACTGTATGTAAGATGCATTATGGCTTCAATATTCATTTTTTACCATCATGTATATGACAAGCAGGAGGACTTCCATTGTTTAGACTGCTGAGAACATGCACATGTTAAGGCCCTCCTGATAAACCTTTAGCATTCATCATGTTGCGAAAGCAGTGAACAGCTGCATTACTCCTGGAGTAATCAAAGCAAGTCTCCTTCCTCCAGGATAAAAAGCACTGTTGTAAACAGAGATTCTGTTACGATTGGTGGACAGGGACCCAAAAGCAGGCAGGGGTAAAGAAAACCGAAGTTTAATAATGACAAAAGTACAGTTCCAAAACCAAAGAGACGTCAAAAACAGGCAGGGGTCAGTAACGGGAAGGCACGGCAGAGGTACGAAAACAAAATCCAGAATCAGGGTCACGAGAAGACGGACTGAGGTCAAAACCAGGATGGCAATCAAATAGAAAAACAAAACAAACAGAAACACAGACTCGGAAAACAACTCAGACAAGAAATACTCGGAAAACAGATATGCTCACTCGGGGGGGGTGCAAACACTTAGCTTGAGAATAGCAGGAAATGGAAAACAGCTTGAGAACTGAGACACGTACAAGGCGATTAGTAATTCGTTAGTAGTTATCCTATCCTAGCCCTGATGTTAGTAGTTAGTTAACAAGACAATGACTGGATACGTAAGGAAACATTAAACAGCTGTGGAAACGTGATGAGAACTAGATTGTTAGATTGTGTTAGTAATAATTCTATTAAACCCTGACGTTAGTAGATTAGTTAACCACACCCGTGTTTAGCCAGTTAGTAATCATGCAGGTCCTATATAAGAATTAGTAGTGCAGGGTAATACGAACGAAGCGTACAGGAACAAAAGTAAAACTCTGAGAGGAAGCGAGAGAGACAACACAAAACGCAAGGCTGCGGAAAACATGGAAAAATGTATGCTACAGAAACTGACAATACTAAACATGACAGAATAACAAAACAGACTCAGAACATAACAAAAAGCACCGTTGTAAACAGAGATTCTGCCCACTACATTACCCCATTAACCTGGCCTGGCAGCACGCATGTCTGACATTACTCCATTAACCTGGCCTGGCAGCACGCATGTCTGACATTACTCCATTAACCTGGCCTACAGCAAGCATGTCTGACATTACTCCATTAACCTGGCCTACAGCACGCATGTCTGACATTACTCCATTAACCTGGCCTGGCAGCACGCATGTCTGACATTACTCCATTAACCTGGCCTACAGCAAGCATGTCTGACATTACTCCATTAACCTGGCCTACAGCACGCATGTCTGACATTACTCCATTAACCTGGCCTGGCAGCACGCATGTCTGACATTACTCCATTAACCTGGCCTACAGCAAGCATGTCTGACATTACTCCATTAACCTGACCTACAGCACGCATGTCTGACATTACTCCATTAACCTGGCCTGGCAGCACGCATGTCTGACATTACTTCATTACCCTGGCCTACAGCAAGCATGTCTGACATTACTCCATTACCCTGGCCTACAGCACGCATGTCTGACATTACTCCATTAACCTGACCTACAGCAAGCATGTCTGACATTACTCCATTAACCTGGCCTGGCAGCACGCATGTCTGACATTACTCCATTAACCTGGCCTACAGCACGCATGTCTGACATTACTCCATTAACCTGGCCTGGCAGCACGCATGTCTGACATTACTCCATTAACCTGACCTACAGCAAGCATGTCTGACATTACTCCATTAACCTGGCCTGGCAGCACGCATGTCTGACATTACTCCATTAACCTGGCCTGGCAGCACGCATGTCTGACATTACTCCATTAACCTGGCCTACAGCACGCATGTCTGACATTACTCCATTAACCTGGCCTGGCAGCACACATGTCTGACATTACTCCATTAACCTGGCCTACAGCACGCATGTCTGACATTACTCCATTAACCTGGCCTGGCAGCACGCATGTCTGACATTACTCCATTAACCTGGCCTACAGCACGCATGTCTGACATTACTCCATTAACCTGGCCTGGCAGCACGCATGTCTGACATTACTCCATTAACCTGGCCTGGCAGCACGCATGTCTGACATTACTCCATTAACCTGACCTACAGCAAGCATGTCTGACATTACTCCATTAACCTGGCCTGGCAGCACGCATGTCTGACATTACTCCATTAACCTGGCCTGGCAGCACGCATGTCTGACATTACTCCATTAACCTGGCCTGGCAGCACGCATGTCTGACATTACTCCATTAACCTGGCCTGGCAGCACGCATGTCTGACATTACTCCATTAACCTGGCCTGGCAGCACGCATGTCTGACATTACTCCATTAACCTGGCCTGGCAGCACGCATGTCTGACATTACTCCATTAACCTGGCCTGGCAGCACGCATGTCTGACATTACTCCATTAACCTGGCCTACAGCACGCATGTCTGACATTACTCCATTAACCTGGCCTACAGCACGCATGTCTGACATTACTCCATTAACCTGGCCTACAGCACGCATGTCTGACATTACTCCATTAACCTGACCTACAGCAAGCATGTCTGACATTACTCCATTAACCTGGCATGGCAGCACACATGTCTGACATTACTCCATTAACCTGGCCTGGCAGCACGCATGTCTGACATTACTCCATTAACCTGGCCTACAGCACGCATGTCTGACATTACTCCATTAACCTGGCCTGGCAGCACGCATGTCTGACATTACTCCATTAACCTGGCCTGGCAGCACGCATGTCTGACATTACTCCATTAACCTGGCCTGGCAGCACGCATGTCTGACATTACTCCATTAACCTGGCCTGGCAGCACGCATGTCTGACATTACTCCATTAACCTGGCCTACAGCACGCATGTCTGACATTACTCCATTAACCTGGCCTGGCAGCACGCATGTCTGACATTACTCCATTAACCTGGCCTACAGCACGCATGTCTGACATTACTCCATTAACCTGGCCTGGCAGCACGCATGTCTGACATTACTCCATTAACCTGGCCTGGCAGCACGCATGTCTGACATTACTCCATTAACCTGGCCTGGCAGCACGCATGTCTGACATTACTCCATTAACCTGGCCTGGCAGCACGCATGTCTGACATTACTCCATTAACCTGGCCTACAGCACGCATGTCTGACATTACTCCATTAACCTGGCCTGGCAGCACGCATGTCTGACATTACTCCATTAACCTGGCCTGGCAGCACGCATGTCTGACATTATTCCATTAACCTGGCCTACAGCACGCATGTCTGACATTACTCCATTAACCTGGCCTGGCAGCACGCATGTCTGACATTACTCCATTAACCTGGCCTGGCAGCACGCATGTCTGACATTACTCCATTAACCTGGCCTACAGCACGCATGTCTGACATTACTCCATTAACCTGGCCTGGCAGCACGCATGTCTGACATTACTCCATTAACCTGGCCTGGCAGCACGCATGTCTGACATTACTCCATTAACCTGGCCTGGCAGCACGCATGTCTGACATTACTCCATTAACCTGGCCTGGCAGCACGCATGTCTGACATTACTCCATTAACCTGGCCTACAGCACGCATGTCTGACATTACTCCATTAACCTGGCCTGGCAGCACGCATGTCTGACATTACTCCATTAACCTGGCCTGGCAGCACGCATGTCTGACATTACTCCATTAACCTGGCCTGGCAGCACGCATGTCTGACATTACTCCATTAACCTGGCCTGGCAGCACGCATGTCTGACATTATTCCATTAACCTGGCCTGGCAGCACGCATGTCTGACATTACTCCATTAACCTGGCCTACAGCACGCATGTCTGACATTACTCCATTAACCTGGCCTGGCAGCACACATGTCTGACATTACTCCATTAACCTGGCCTACAGCAAGCATGTCTGACATTACTCCATTAACCTGGCCTGGCAGCACACATGTCTGACATTACTCCATTAACCTGGCCTGGCAGCACGCATGTCTGACATTACTCCATTAATCTGACCTACAGCACGCATGTCTGACATTACTCCATTAACCTGGCCTGGCAGCACGCATGTCTGACATTACTCCATTAACCTGGCCTACAGCACGCATGTCTGACATTACTCCATTAACCTGGCCTGGCAGCACGCATGTCTGACATTACTCCATTAACCTGGCCTGGCAGCACGCATGTCTGACATTACTCCATTAACCTGGCCTGGCAGCACGCATGTCTGACATTATTCCATTAACCTGGCCTGGCAGCACGCATGTCTGACATTACTCCATTAACCTGGCCTGGCAGCACGCATGTCTGACATTACTCCATTAACCTGGCCTGGCAGCACGCATGTCTGACATTACTCCATTAACCTGACCTACAGCACGCATGTCTGACACTTAGGCTTGTAATGAGTTCAGATGAATGGGATTTTGTTTAGGTTGTATCACAAGTATTACATATATAGATACAGTATGTACTACTATTATAATATATAATATTACATGTTAAAACCCCCGCCAATACATTTGTATACACACACATGCACACATGCACACACACAAAACACATGTACACACATACACACACAAGCACACACACACAAAAAAAAAACACCTTCTGAAAAAGACAAATGTTCAAGCAGAAACTGAACGCTTAATAACCATCAAACACCACAGTGTACGTCTATGACACTTCACCTATGTAATCTGATATTTCCTAAATCAAGAATGATACATGGAATAATATGTAGTTATTCAATGATATCATACATATTATTGAATAAAGTCTCCCCATGGCACAGACTAGGAAATGCTACGGTGGAGCAGTGCACAGTGCTATTGCGCTAAAGCATTTTTTAAATTTAGTTTGTCTGTCTAATACTACTTCACTCCGCCTGGAATAAAAGTCAGGTATTGATGTTTTGGGCCACTGAGAGAGTTGCATTGTGGGTTGAGACTCTGGTTAGATCACTGGCCTTGTTATCCTTCAGCAAGGCCTTTACACCCCAGTGAAAGTCTTTCAGGCTGTGAGATCAAGTTGACCCTCCATGTCAGAACTCAGCATGGTAATCAGAGATGGAAGACAGACGCTGCATCCCAATAGTGCTCCTTAAGGCTCCTCGGGAATACCCAGCATGCACCGCCTCGCCCAGTCAACTGCACAAAACTCCAAGTTGACAAGTGCGCAGGAGAACTGGGAAATGGGATTTTTTAGCTATAATTCAGTGCGGTCATGTGAAGTATATTTTTTAAATGATTCATGCACTTCATAACAAGCCAGTGATTTTAATTTTTTTTTTTTTTCTAATCACATTTGCATTCAAGGAGAACTCTGGTGCAGAGGACACGTGCATGCTTTGTTTGTGCCTGATGCTGATGCAATGCCTGGGTTTAACGTTTCTTGTTCTGGTCAGACACCCTGACACTGTGGGTGATATGTAAAAAAAATAATAATAAAATGCAAGTCTTGCAGAATAGGCCTGGACTAATATTTCTTTTAACTTTGAATAATATTTAAATGGGCATGTGCATGTTTATTTAAATATGGTTTGGTGAGTTCAACAATAGATACTTACAGACAATACTTGCGTTCATTTGTAAATTTTAAGGACAAATGTCCGTTACATACCCTTCCTATGACTTGTTTTAGAGGCACCAGCAGAACAGGGTTCGCCTCGTGCTTCGTTTGCTTGAGTGAAGATTTGTGCTTCGTTTGCTTGAGTGAAGCTTCGTGCTTCGTTTACTTGAGTGAAGCTTTGTGCTTCGTTTGCTTGAGTGAAGCTTTGTGCTTCGTTTGCTTGAGTGAAGCTTTGTGCTTCGTTTGCTTGAGTGAAGCTTTGTGCTTCAACTGCTTGAGTGAAGCTTTGTGCTTCGTTTGCTTGAGTGAAGCTTTGTGCTTCGTTTGCTTGAGTGAAGCTTTGTGCTTCGTTTGCTTGAGTGAAGCTTTGTGCTTCAACTGCTTGAGTGAAGCTTTGTGCTTCGTTTGCTTGAGTGAAGCTTTGTGCTTCGTTTGCTTGAGTGAAGCTTCGTGCTTCGTTTGCTTGAGTGAAGCTTTGTGCTTCGTTTGCTTGAGTGAAGCTTCGTGCTTCGTTTGCTTGAGTGAAGCTTTGTGCTTCGTTTGGTTGAGTGAAGCTTCATGCTTCGTTTGCTTGAGTGAAGCTTCGTGCTTCATTTGCTTGAGTGAAGCTTTGTGCTTCGTTTGCTTGAGTGAAGCTTCGTGCTTCATTTGCTTGAGTGAAGCTTCATGCTTCATTTGCTTGAGTGAAGCTTCATGCTTCATTTGCTTGAGTGAAGCTTCGTGCTTCGTTTGCTTGAGTGAAGCTTCGTGCTTCATTTGCTTGAGTGAAACTTTGTGCTTTGTTTGCTTGAGTGAAGCTTTGTGCTTCATTTGCTTGAGTGAAGCTTTGTGTTTCGTTTGCTTGAGTGAAGCTTTGTGCTTCGTTTCCTTGAGTGAAGCTTTGTGCTTCAACTGCTTGAGTGAAGCTTTGTGCTTCAACTGCTTGAGTGAAGCTTTGTGCTTCGCCGATCGCTGGTTCTCCAGCTCATTCCCCTCATCATGATTGTGCTTCACAGGAATTGTTGGGCCATAGCAACCAGCTAATGTGCATGGCAATCAGCTAATGTGCTCATAAGCTCTGTGTTCCGCCAATGACGTCATGATCTGAAGCCCCACAGAAATATCCAGGGCCAGACTATCAGAAAGTTAAGTCTGTGTCATTGTGATTCTGGCTCAGGTGAGCAGGTGAGTCACGTGACGCGACCTCGCGTTGTTACCTGTATCTCCTCCAGTCCCACATCTCCGGAGATGTAAAAATCGCTCTGCGCACTAGGCTTGGCCGTGGCGTTTGAAGCCCAAGCCTAATCTTGTGAAATGTTTTCCAAAGCTCCTGGCGGTATTCTTATTTAGACGGCACTTTAATTCATCAAACGGTTACACAAAGTAATCAAAGGCCAGCCTTTATTTCCGTGACTGATGTTTGCTCACCGATGGGGCTGTTGTCGCGCGGCTGGTAAAATGAGGCTCTTGAAAGTTTATTAGAAAGCAGCGCCTCGAGCCCCCGCAAATGGGATGAGGAGGGCTAATGTGCTTTTGTTGGGGGTTGAGGGGGGGTTGTCAGGAGACCCACACAGCTTATTCAGACAGGAGTCACGGAATTAGTTTGTTTTGGATTCGATTTGTTTTGCATGTCTTTGTGTCGACGCTTCTTAAGAGAAAAGTGGCCAGGAACTCACCTCCCTTGCGTTCGGCAGACAACCGCCGAGCAAATCAAATCACACGCGCACTTATTTTCATGTACTCCTCTAATGTGACTGGCAGCACCTGGTTGTTTGTCTGTGGGTCTGTCCTGCCTGTTCGTTTGCTCTGCTCTGGGTGTCTGTAGGTCTGTCCTGCCTGTTCGTTTGCTCTGCTCTGGGTGTCTGTAGGTCTGTCCTGCCTGTTCGTTTGCTCTGCTCTGGGTGTCTGTAGGTCTGTCCTGCCTGTTCGTTTGCTCTGCTCTTTTCTTAATGGAGGGGGCTCATATAATCTTAACACAGTCTGCTTCTTGGGTGTGTTAAAGAGCCACTGCTCTTGATTCATGGAGTGTGTGACAAATCCCCATTAATTGTGCAGAGAAGGTTTTTACCCCTTCTTACAAAAGAAAAGAAAAGCAAATAAACACTTAAACAGCCTTAAACAGTCTTACACTGTCCCCACACCCACCGTGATTTAAGTCCCTTATTTAAAGCACTATGCATTAGGTAACCATTTGCAAGATCAAAGCCACCTTGGTCACATCTAATGTGAAAAATGCATCTCTCAGTTATTTTGATGTGAATGACATCTGCTTTTATTCTCCTTTGATTGTCAGAGGAGGTCATCCAGAAAACTGCCGTTGGTGCTATTGTTTTCTTTTTCCCTGCTTCCTTACGAATGAGACCTGGGGCCACATGTATAAACTGTGCTGGGGCCACATGTATAAACAGAGCTGGGGCCACATGTATAAACAGAGCTGTGGCCACATGTATAAACAGAGCTGGGGCCACATGTATAAACAGTGCAGGGGCCACATGTATAAACAGTGCTGGGGCCACATGTATAAACAGTGCTGGGGCCACATGTATAAACAGAGCTGGGGCCACATGTATAAACAGAGCTGGGGCCACATGTATAAACAGAGCTGGGGCCACATGTATAAACAGAGCTGGGGCCACATGTATAAACAGAGCTGGGGCCACATGTATAAACAGAGCTGGGGCCACATGTATAAACAGTGCTGGGGCCACATGTATAAACAGAGCTGGGGCCACATGTATAAACAGTGCAGGGGCCACATGTATAAACAGTGCTGGGGCCACATGTATAAACAGTGCTGGGGCCACATGTATAAACAGAGCTGGGGCCACATGTATAAACAGAGCTGGGGCCACATGTATAAACAGTGCTGGGGCCACATGTATAAACAGAGCTGGGGCCACATGTATAAACAGAGCTGGGGCCACATGTATAAACAGTGCAGGGGCCACATGTATAAACAGTGCTGGGGCCACATGTATAAACAGAGCTGGGGCCACATGTATAAACAGAGCTGGGGCCACATGTATAAACAGAGCTGGGGCCACATGTATAAACAGAGCTGGGGCCACATGTATAAACAGAGCTGGGGCCACATGTATAAACAGACCTGGGGCCACATGTATAAACAGAGCTGGGGCCACATGTATAAACAGTGCTGGGGCCATGTGAATAAACAGTGCTGGGGCCACATGTATAAACAGAGCTGGGGCCACATGTATAAACAGAGCTGGGGCCACATGTATAAACAGACCTGGGGCCACATGTATAAACAGAGCTGGGGCCACATGTATAAACAGAGCTGGGGCCACATGTATAAACAGTGCAGGGGCCACATGTATAAACAGTGCTGGGGCCACATGTATAAACAGTGCTGGGGCCACATGTATAAACAGAGCTGGGGCCACATGTATAAACAGTGCTGGGGCCACATGTATAAACAGAGCTGGGGCCACATGTATAAACAGACCTGGGGCCACATGTATAAACAGAGCTGGGGCCACATGTATAAACAGAGCTGGGGCCACATGTATAAACAGACCTGGGGCCACATGTATAAACAGAGCTGGGGCCACATGTATAAACAGAGCTGGGGCCACATGTATAAACAGTGCTGGGGCCACATGAATAAACAGTGCTGGGGCCACATGTATAAACAGAGCTGGGGCCACATGTATAAACAGAGCTGGGGCCACATGTATAAACAGAGCTGGGGCCACATGTATAAACAGAGCTGGGGCAACATGTATAAACAGTGCTGGGGCCACATGTATAAACAGAGCTGGGGCCACATGTATAAACAGACCTGGGGCCACATGTATAAACAGAGCTGGGGCCACATGTATAAACAGTGCTGGGGCCACATGAATAAACAGTGCTGGGGCCACATGTATAAACAGAGCTGGGGCCACATGTATAAACAGAGCTGGGGCCACATGTATAAACAGAGCTGGGGCCACATGTATAAACAGAGCTGGGGCCACATGAATAAACAGAGCTGGGGCCACATGTATAAACAGTGCTGGGGCCACATGAATAAACAGTGCTTCTTCTTCATCGTGTCCGGCCATCTTCTATATCACGTCCTTCCAGTGATTGGCGCAAGCGAGCGCGGTGGCGTTTGGTTCGGCTAAGTCATCTCCAGTGCATTGTGGGGCTTGACGGCATCTCATTATATGTTCCATTGTTTGTAGTTCTCCACATTTGCAAGTATCGGATGATGTTAGATTCCACTTCTTCATGGATGCCTTGCATCATCCTTCACCAACTCGCAGGCGGTTCAGGGTTTTCCAGACAACCCAAGGTTGGTCGTGGCCGGTAGCGAGGCATTCGTCCGGAGTGATACCTCTCTCCTTCCATTGGGTTGTCTGGCTGCCTAGGCTGCTCCATTTCTTCTGCCATTCAGTGGTCCTGGCGACAGTTGGTGTGGTCTCCAGGGCTTTGGTGGCATCCAGGAAGCTTCTCCTGGAGCTGAGCCGTTTCTGGGTGGCAGAATGTTCGTGGAGAAGGTGCCGGTGGTCTTCGGCCTGCTTTGTGCGCTCGGCCTGTGTGGTAACAGCTCTACGGATGTCAGGGGGGGCGATGCCAGAGAGGGCATAAAGGCAGTGTACAGGGGTTGTTCTGATGCACCCGGTCACAATCCTGCAGGTGTCGTTGAGGATAGGGTCTAATTTGCAGGCGTGGCAAGACCTGCTCCATACTGGGCAGGCATATTCAGCGGCAGAAAAGCACAAGGCTAGTGCTGATGTCCGCAGTGTGCCCGGGTGAGCCCCCCACTTCGAGTTAGTCAGTTGTCGTAGGAGGCTGTTCCTGGTGGAGACCTTGGCTCTCGTCTTTTTGATATGTTCTTTGTAACTGAGGGTGCGGTCTAGAGTCACTCCCAGATAGACTGGGTGCTGGTGGTTCTCGAGCTTTATTCCGTCCCAGGTTACATCAAGCTCCCGTTTGGCTTCTCTGTTTTTTAGGTGGAACCTGCAGATTTGGGTTTTCCCAGGGTTTGGGCGTAGATGGTTGTTCAGATAGTAGGCTGACATGTCTGTTAGGCCTCGTTCCAGGGTTGCCTCAACTTCTGGGAAGGTGTGCTGTTGTGTTGCCATAGCTAGGTCATCTGCATAGACGAACCTGCTGCATCCTTCCGGTAGGGGCTGATCGTTGGTGTACACGTTAAAGAGGAGAGGGGCCAGAACGCTGCCCTGCGGCAGTCCGTTAGTCTGATGGAACCATCTACTTTTCTTGTTGTTGAGTGTGACGTAGAACATCCTGTTGCTCAGAAGACTTCTTATGATGTCGCATAGTTTGGCATCACCTGTCATGTCGAAGAGTTTTTTCATCAGCAGCCTGTGTTGGACGGTATCATAAGCTGCAGACAAATCGACGAAAGCAACGCCTGTTGTCAGCCTCTTCTGATACCCGTCTTCGATGTACTGGGTGAGGTTCAGCAGTTGGCCTGTACATGATTTTCCCGCTCGGAAACCGGCTTGATCCTTGATTAGCTCAGCGTCTATCTGAGGGGATAGTCGGTTGAGGAGTAGTCTCTCGAACAGCTTATAGGTGGTACATAGTAGGGAGATAGGTCGGTAGCTTTTGGGGAGGTTGGGGTCTTTTCCAGGTTTTAGTAGAGCAATGATGATGGCTTTCCTCCAGATAGTTGGTATGTGCTGGGTCTGGATACATCTGTTATACATGTTTAGGAGCCATTGTTTGGCAGCTGGGCCTAGTTGGGTAATCATTTCAGTCAGTATGTCGTCGGGCCCCGCAGCTTTTCCCAGCTTCATGATGGTAAGTCCTGCTTCAAGCTCCTCCATGGTGAAAGGCTTGGTCAGGATAGACATGTTCTGCTGATTGCCCGGGATGGTTGTGGAATGATGCTCTCCTTTAGCCCTGCGTCTCTCTGCTCGTCTCCCATTAGCCACCAGTTGGCTCCCAACCTGGTTTGATGTTACGTCGGATACAATTGGTGGTGTAGTCCTATCACCATTCAGTTTCCGGATGGTAGACCAGGCCTTTTTGCTGTTCTGGGACATATTGATGTTTTCTATAAGTTCTTGCCAGGCTTTCCGCTGGGGCCACATGTATAAACAGAGCTGGGGCCACATGTATAAACAGAGCTGGGGCCACATGTATAAACAGAGCTGGGGCCACATGTATAAACAGTGCTGGGGCCACATGTATAAACAGAGCTGGGGCCACATGTATAAACAGACCTGGGGCCACATGTATAAACAGAGCTGGGGCCACATGTATAAACAGTGCTGGGGCCACATGAATAAACAGTGCTGGGGCCACATGTATAAACAGAGCTGGGGCCACATGTATAAACAGAGCTGGGGCCACATGTATAAACAGTGCTGGGGCCACATGTATAAACAGAGCTGGGGCCACATGTATAAACAGAGCTGGGGCCACATGTATAAACAGAGCTGGGGCCACATGTATAAACAGAGCTGGGGCCACATGTATAAACAGAGCTGGGGCCACATGTATAAACAGTGCAGGGGCCACATGTATAAACAGAGCTGGGGCCACATGTATAAACAGAGCTGAGGCCACATGTATAAACAGAGCTGGGGCCACATGTATAAACAGAGCTGGGGCCACATGTATAAACAGAGCTGGGGCCACATGTATAAACAGAGCTGGGGCCACATGTATAAACAGAGCTGGGGCCACATGTATAAACAGTGCAGGGGCCACATGTATAAACAGTGCTGGGGCCACATGTATAAACAGAGCTGGGGCCACATGTATAAACAGAGCTGGGGCCACATGTATAAACAGAGCTGGGGCCACATGTATAAACAGTGCTGGGGCCACATGTATAAACAGAGCTGGGGCCACATGTATAAACAGTGCTGGGGCCACATGTATAAACAGAGCTGGGGCCACATGTATAAACAGTGCTGGGGCCACATGTATAAACAGAGCTGGGGCCACATGTATAAACAGTGCAGGGGCCACATGTATAAACAGTGCTGGGGCCACATGTATAAACAGAGCTGGGGCCACATGTATAAACAGAGCTGGGGCCACATGTATAAACAGAGCTGGGGCCACATGTATAAACAGAGCTGGGGCCACATGTATTAACAGAGCTGGGGCCACATGTATAAACAGAGCTGGGGCCACATGTATAAACAGAGCTGGGGCCACATGTATAAACAGTGCTGGGGCCACATGTATAAACAGAGCTGGGGCCACATGTATAAACAGAGCTGGGGCCACATGTATAAACAGAGCTGGGGCTACATGTATAAACAGAGCTGGGGCCACATGTATAAACAGAGCTGGGGCCACATGTATAAACAGAGCTGGGGCCACATGTATAAACAGTGCAGGGGCCACATGTATAAACAGTGCTGGGGCCACATGTATAAACAGAGCTGGGGCCACATGTATAAACAGAGCTGGGGCCACATGTATAAACAGAGCTGGGGCCACATGTATAAACAGAGCTGGGGCCACATGTATAAACAGAGCTGGGGCCACATGTATAAACAGAGCTGGGGCCACATGTATAAACAGAGCTGGGGCCACATGTATAAACAGAGCTGGGGCCACATGTATAAACAGAGCTGGGGCCACATGTATAAACAGAGCTGGGGCCACATGTATAAACAGTGCAGGGGCCACATGTATAAACAGAGCTGGGGCCACATGTATAAACAGAGCTGGGGCCACATGTATAAACAGAGCTGGGGCCACATGTATAAACAGTGCTGGGGCCACATGTATAAACAGAGCTGGGGCCACATGTATAAACAGAGCTGGGGCCACATGTATAAACAGAGCTGGGGCCACATGTATAAACAGAGCTGGGGCCACATGTATAAACAGAGCTGGGGCCACATGTATAAACAGAGCTGGGGCCACATGTATAAACAGAGCTGGGGCCACATGTATAAACAGAGCTGGGGCCACATGTATAAACAGAGCTGGGGCCACATGTATAAACAGAGCTGGGGCCACATGTATAAACAGAGCTGGGGCCACATGTATAAACAGAGCTGGGGCCACATGTATAAACAGAGCTGGGGCCACATGTATAAACAGAGCTGGGGCCACATGTATAAACAGTGCTGGGGCCACATGTATAAACAGAGCTGGGGCCACATGTATAAACAGAGCTGGGGCCACATGTATAAACAGAGCTGGGGCCACATGTATAAACAGAGCTGGGGCCACATGTATAAACAGAGCTGGGGCCACATGTATAAACAGAGCTGGGCCACATGTATAAACAGAGCTGGGGCCACATGTATAAACAGAGCTGGGGCCACATGTATAAACAGAGCTGGGGCCACATGTATAAACAGAGCTGGGGCCACATGTATAAACAGAGCTGGGGCCACATGTATAAACAGAGCTGGGGCCACATGTATAAACAGAGCTGGGGCCACATGTATAAACAGAGCTGGGGCCACATGTATAAACAGAGCTGGGGCCACATGTATAAACAGAGCTGGGGCCACATGTATAAACAGTGCTGGGGCCACATGTATAAACAGAGCTGGGGCCACATGTATAAACAGAGCTGGGGCCACATGTATAAACAGTGCTGGGGCCACATGTATAAACAGAGCTGGGGCCACATGTATAAACAGAGCTGGGGCCACATGTATAAACAGAGCTGGGGCCACATGTATAAACAGAGCTGGGGCCACATGTATAAACAGAGCTGGGGCCACATGTATAAACAGTGCTGGGGCCACATGTATAAATAGTGCCTCATAAATACATAATGAGTTGCCTGTGCACTATATATATATGTCCCATTCGAGTCAGAGTTCCAATACGGTACGAACGATTTCCGCTAAACCCAACATTTAACTTTCTGATTTATCCACTCAGACAGTAAGAAGTGGCTTCCAGCTGGTGTGTTGAGGACAGGTAAGCAGTGTTTAACGGCTCCATTGCTGGTGTGTTGAGGACAGGTAAGCAGTGTTTAACTGCTCCATTGCTGGTGTGTTGAGGACAGGTAAGCAGTGTTTAACGGCTCCATTGCTGGTGTGTTGAGGACAGGTAAGCAGTGTTTAACGGCTCCATTGCTGGTGTGCTGAGGACAGGTAAGCAGTGTTTAACTGCTCCATTGCTGGTGTGTTGAGGACAGGTAAGCAGTGTTTAACTGCTCCATTGCTGGTGTGCTGAGGACAGGTAAGCAGTGTTTAACTGCTCCATTGCTGGTGTGCTGAGGACAGGTAAGCAGTGTTTAACTGCTCCATTGCTGGTGTGTTGAGGACAGGTAAGCAGTGTTTAACGGCTCCATTGCTGGTGTGTTGAGGACAGGTAAGCAGTGTTTAACTGCTCCATTGCTGGTGTGTTGAGGACAGGTAAGCAGTGTTTAACGGCTCCATTGCTGGTGTGCTGAGGACAGGTAAGCAGTGTTTAACGGCTCCATTGCTGGTGTGTTGAGGACAGGTAAGCAGTGTTTAACGGCTCCATTGCTGGTGTGTTGAGGACAGGTAAGCAGTGTTTAACGGCTCCATTGCTGGTGTGCTGAGGACAGGTAAGCAGTGTTTAACTGCTCCATTGCTGGTGTGTTGAGGACAGGTAAGCAGTGTTTAACTGCTCCATTGCTGGTGTGTTGAGGACAGGTAAGCAGTGTTTAACTGCTCCATTGCTGGTGTGCTGAGGACAGGTAAGCAGTGTTTAACTGCTCCATTGCTGGTGTGTTGAGGACAGGTAAGCAGTGTTTAACTGCTCCATTGCTGGTGTGCTGAGGACAGGTAAGCAGTGTTTAACTGCTCCATTGCTGGTGTGCTGAGGACAGGTAAGCAGTGTTTAACTGCTCCATTGCTGGTGTGTTGAGGACAGGTAAGCAGTGTTTAACTGCTCCATTGCTGGTGTGTTGAGGACAGGTAAGCAGTGTTTAACTGCTCCATTGCTGGTGTGCTGAGGACAGGTAAGCAGTGTTTAACTGCTCCATTGCTGGTGTGCTGAGGACAGGTAAGCAGTGTTTAACTGCTCCATTGCTGGTGTGCTGAGGACAGGTAAGCAGTGTTTAACTGCTCCATTGCTGGTGTGCTGAGGACAGGTAAGCAGTGTTTAACTGCTCCATTGCTGGTGTGTTGAGGACAGGTAAGCAGTGTTTAACTGCTCCATTGCTGGTGTGTGCTGAGGACAGGTAAGCAGTGTTTAACTGCTCCATTGCTGGTGTGTTGAGGACAGGTAAGCAGTGTTTAACTGCTCCATTGCTGGTGTGTTGAGGACAGGTAAGCAGTGTTTAACTGCTCCATTGCTGGTGTGTTGAGGACAGGTAAGCAGTGTTTAACTGCTCCATTGCTGGTGTGTTGAGGACAGGTAAGCAGTGTTTAACTGCTCCATTGCTGGTGTGTTGAGGACAGGTAAGCAGTGTTTAACTGCTCCATTGCTGGTGTGTTGAGGACAGGTAAGCAGTGTTTAACTGCTCCATTGCTGGTGTGTTGAGGACAGGTAAGCAGTGTTTAACTGCTCCATTGCTGGTGTGTTGAGGACAGGTAAGCAGTGTTTAACTGCTCCATTGCTGGTGTGTTGAGGACAGGTAAGCAGTGTTTAACTGCTCCATTGCTGGTGTGTTGAGGACAGGTAAGCAGTGTTTAACTGCTCCATTGCTGGTGTGTTGAGGACAGGTAAGCAGTGTTTAACTGCTCCATTGCTGGTGTGTTGAGGACAGGTAAGCAGTGTTTAACTGCTCCATTGCTGGTGTGTTGAGGACAGGTAAGCAGTGTTTAATGGCTCCATTGCTCCAGTGTGTGACAGTGCATTCTTCTTCTGTCCAAACTGTATTCACAGTCTAATAAGATTAATTCTGTTCCAGTGACAAAAAGTGGATGAAGTGGGAAACATTGCAGACAAAGGTCAGAACTAAATATGCATCATAACTAAATATGCATTATGCATTAAAAACTGACCTTATTTGCCTGTTGTGTTGACAAATATATCCAGAAAATAGCCTTTACTTGTTTTTTTTACCATTTATCTTCTCTAAGCTTCTCAAATGTATTCTGTTTAATACATTCACAACTCAGAGAGATTATTCACGGCCCCCCAGTTAACGTCTTAAGCTTTCTTAACAATCTCCTGGAAATCTCAGGCAGTGTGAAATATTCGGCTTAAAAAGATTGCTTCAGGGAATTTACTAGCCATGCCCTTTGGAAGGGGAATGGAATGTTCCATTTGCATTCAAAGGCTTTACTGATATCTCGGCTGCATTATTTATTAATTATTATTGTGTGCATGTTATGTTTGAATGCAAAATTGTTCAACAAAAAGTTAGCATGTAAATCACTGAGTTAATGTCTCGATCTTTGTCTACATTGCAGATATATCTATGATATCTATGATAGAGGCACATCCTCTGTGATAACTATGATAGAGGCACATCCTCTATGATATCTATGATAGAGGCACATCCTCTGTGATATCTATGATAGAGGCACATCCTCTGTGATATCTATGATAGAGGCACATCCTCTATGATATCTATGATAGAGGCACATCCTCTGTGATATCTGTGATATCTATGATAGAGGCACATCCTCTGTGATATCTATGATATCTATGATAGAGGCACATCCTCTGTGATATCTATGATATCTATGATAGAGGCACATCCTCTGTGATATCTATGATAGAGGCACATCCTCTGTGATATCTATGATATCTATGATAGAGGCACATCCTCTGTGATATCTATGATATCTATGATAGAGGCACATCCTCTGTGATATCTATGATATCTATGATAGAGGCACATCCTCTGTGATATCTATGATATCTACGATAGAGGCACATCCTCTGTGATATCTATGATATCTATGATATAGGCACATCCTCTGTGATATCTATGATATCTACGATAGAGGCACATCCTTTGTGATATCTATGATAGAGGCATATCCTCTGTGATATCTATGATATCTATGATAGAGGCACATCCTCTGTGATATCTATGATAGAGGCACATCCTCTGTGATATCTATGATAGAGGCACATCCTCTATGATATCTATGATAGAGGCACATCCTCTGTGATATCTATGATATCTATGATAGAGGCACATCCTCTGTGATATCTATGATATCTATGATAGAGGCACATCCTCTGTGATATCTATGATATCTATGATAGAGGCACATCCTCTGTGATATCTATGATATCTATGATAGAGGCACATCCTCTGTGATATCTATGATATCTATGATAGAGGCACATCCTCTGTGATATCTATGATAGAGGCATATCCTCTGTGATATCTATGATATCTATGATAGAGGCACATCCTCTGTGATATCTATGATAGAGGCACATCCTCTGTGATATCTATGATAGAGGCACATCCTCTATGATATCTATGATAGAGGCACATCCTCTGTGATATCTATGATATCTATGATAGAGGCACATCCTGTGTGATATCTATGATAGAGGCATATCCTCTGTGATATCTATGATATCTATGATAGAGGCACATCCTCTGTGATATCTATGATAGAGGCACATCCTCTGTGATATCTATGATAGAGGCACATCCTCTATGATATCTATGATAGAGGCACATCCTCTGTGATATCTATGATATCTATGATAGAGGCACATCCTCTGTGATATCTATGATATCTATGATAGAGGCACATCCTCTGTGATATCTATGATATCTATGATAGAGGCACATCCTCTGTGATATCTATGATATCTATGATAGAGGCACATCCTCTGTGATATCTATGATATCTATGATAGAGGCACATCCTCTGTGATATCTATGATATCTATGATAGAGGCACATCCTCTGTGATATCTATGATAGAGGCATATCCTCTGTGATATCTATGATATCTATGATAGAGGCACATCCTCTGTGATATCTATGATAGAGGCACATCCTCTGTGATATCTATGATAGAGGCACATCCTCTATGATATCTATGATAGAGGCACATCCTCTGTGATATCTATGATATCTATGATAGAGGCACATCCTTTGTGATATCTATGATAGAGGCATATCCTCTGTGATATCTATGATATCTATGATAGAGGCACATCCTCTGTGATATCTATGATAGAGGCACATCCTCTGTGATATCTATGATAGAGGCACATCCTCTATGATATCTATGATAGAGGCACATCCTCTGTGATATCTATGATATCTATGATAGAGGCACATCCTCTGTGATATCTATGATATCTATGATAGAGGCACATCCTCTGTGATATCTATGATATCTATGATAGAGGCACATCCTCTGTGATATCTATGATATCTATGATAGAGGCACATCCTCTGTGATATCTATGATATCTATGATAGAGGCACATCCTCTGTGATACTATTTGCATTTTGGGTTTTATGGTACAACACAGCTGAAATCAGGTGGAAAATTTAAATTGAACAAAATCTGTGCGGTGAATGCAACACACAACATGTGCAACTCGGACACAAGACCTGGAAGGATATTGCAAGAGCTGCATGTTAATGAATTCTTAGAATTTTCTGATGCACTCAAACTATTTCATTTTTTTTAACAATTTTTTAGCAATAAAAAATACATAGTAAAAATGATTTAAATCAGAATAAATGTCCTGACTGAGGGTACTTCAAGAGTTGTTTATTGCAAATCCAGGCAGCCATTTTTAGGCTAATGAGTTATGCGCCCTAAGAATTCTCAACAATTCATGCAAGGCTTGCTTCCTTGTTTCTGCGATAATGGCAACCTTACTACAGAAAGATTGTGTCAGGCCCCCGGCATAATCTTACAGAATTTTAGCAGCTCGGCTTTTGTACAGTGAGGACTGGAATGGAAAGAGATGCAGTGAGCCAAACAAGCTTTCCAGTCTCCACTATCTAGGCTCTTTAATTTCCCTGGGTCATCTGCGTTTCTGCTGCGATATGTACAGCAGCACGCTCGGAGCCTCAGATAAGCCCTGCTCGTTTCCCCCAATGCCTCTTCTGGCCAAGAAACCTCCTCATGCTACCACTGCTGCCTTAATATCAGCCATTTAACACCACCTTTCATCATTAAATGATATTGACACTTTTGCTCCATAATATCTTTTTCATGACTAAATGATAACCATAAGGACTATGACATGCCTGGAAGGTTTTTTCTGATTGAGCCAGAACCTGTTTAGAACAATAAATACATTCTAAGACTTTTAAAAACAGAAATTAACATATATTCATAATTTTATTACCAACATTACGACGACTATGTTCACCAGTACCTTATATAAAATGACGGTGTGTACGGTGTGTTTTCTTCTTATTTATGAATATTTGTGCTATAACATTATCTCATAACCAAATGGGAATCTGACCACATCATTCCCTGATATTCTTGAAATGTTTCACGTTGATTTTTTAATGAGCTATATGTTCCCTCATGAAGATGTTGATCTCCCAGTTTAGACTAAATTCTGCACAAGCAAATTAAATCTGTACATCGCAAATGTCATATAGAAGGATTGACAGGCAGTCGATGGAGCAGAAATCTGTGTGATTTGTCAGGGTTGTTGCAGTACACCAGTGGTGTAACTACTGCAATATATATAACTACTGTAATATATGTATTGTGAAGTTCATCACGTGAACTACACTCTCAACAGCTTAGCACTCTCTCTGAATGCACACCACGGCTTGAGAGGTGGAGGATTTGTGAAACCCGATGCTCAGTCTTATTTAGTGCCTCCCGATTTGTATTTGCAGAAGGCTTCAGTACCTCCCCTAAGGTTTGATTAGATAATACCGTGCTTTCTGTTCTACAAAAATTGGCCCCAAAACTACTTTTTTAGTGCAAATCTTTTAATAATTCCTGAGTCCAAAATCATTCGTCAAGCGTCCTCTGTGAGAAAATATATACAAATTGACTGGGCATAGTACAATATGATAAACAAACTATGGTAAACAAATAAAGGTAAGTTAAGTTATGTACGTTTTATAGGGACATGTGCATCACATGGCAGTCTTGAATTACCTTAAAAAATAGCAGTTTCACAAGAGGTGCAGCTGGACCCCTTATTGCAGGTTATCCGCTGGAATTTAGAAGCCATTTAGGAGAAAACCTGGGGCACAGTTTTGTTGTCACGTTTTAAATCTTTATTATGGGTGTTATTGTGGCTATTCCATACAGGGCTGCTGTAATAGCAGTTATGGGCTGTGCATGTTCCATACAGGGCTGCTGTAATAGCAGTTATGGGCTGTGCATGTTCCATACAGGGCTGCTGTAATAGCAGTTATGGGCTGTGCATGTTCACATGCAGGGCTGCTGTAATAGCAGTTATGGGCTGTACATGTTCACATGCAGGGCTGCTGTAATAGCAGTTATGGGCTGTGCATGTTCCATACAGGGCTGCTGTAATAGCAGTTATGGGCTGTGCATGTTCACATGCAGGGCTGCTGTAATAGCAGTTATGGGCTGTACATGTTCACATGCAGGGCTGCTGTAATAGCAGTTATGGGCTGTGCATGTTCCATACAGGGCTGCTGTAATAGCAGTTATGGGCTGTGCATGTTCCATACAGGGCTGCTGTAATAGCAGTTATGGGCTGTGCATGTTCACATGCAGGGCTGCTGTAATAGCAGTTATGGGCTGTGCATGTTCCATACAGGGCTGCTGTAATAGCAGTTATGGGCTGTACATGTTCACATGCAGGGCTGCTGTAATAGCAGTTATGGGCTGTGCATGTTCCATGCAGGGCTGCTGTAATAGCAGTTATGGGCTGTGCATGTTCCATACAGGGCTGCTGTAATAGCAGTTATGGGCTGTACATGTTCACATGCAGGGCTGCTGTAATAGCAGTTATGGGCTGTGCATGTTCCATGCAGGGCTGCTGTAATAGCAGTTATGGGCTGTGCATGTTCCATACAGGGCTGCTGTAATAGCAGTTATGGGCTGTGCATGTTCACATGCAGGGCTGCTGTAATAGCAGTTATGGGCTGTGCATGTTCCATACAGGGCTGCTGTAATAGCAGTTATGGGCTGTGCATGTTCCATACAGGGCTGCTGTAATAGCAGTTATGGGCTGTGCATGTTCCATACAGGGCTGCTGTAATAGCAGTTATGGGCTGTGCATGTTCCATACAGGGCTGCTGTAATAGCAGTTATGGGCTGTGCATGTTCACATGCAGGGCTGCTGTAATAGCAGTTATGGGCTGTACATGTTCACATGCAGGGCTGCTGTAATAGCAGTTATGGGCTGTGCATGTTCCATACAGGGCTGCTGTAATAGCAGTTATGGGCTGTGCATGTTCACATGCAGGGCTGCTGTAATAGCAGTTATGGGCTGTACATGTTCACATGCAGGGCTGCTGTAATAGCAGTTATGGGCTGTGCATGTTCCATACAGGGCTGCTGTAATAGCAGTTATGGGCTGTGCATGTTCACATGCAGGGCTGCTGTAATAGCAGTTATGGGCTGTGCATGTTCACATGCAGGGCTGTTGTAATAGCAGTTATGGGCTGTGCATGTTCACATGCAGGGCTGCTGTAATAGCAGTTATGGGCTGTGCATGTTCACATGCAGGGCTGCTGTAATAGCAGTTATGGGCTGTGCATGTTCACATGCAGGGCTGCTGTAATAGCAGTTATGGGCTGTACATATTCACATGCAGGGCTGTTGTAATAGCAGTTATGGGCTGTGCATGTTCACATGCAGGGCTGCTGTAATAGCAGTTATGGGCTGTACATGTTCACATGCAGGGCTGTTGTAATAGCAGTTATGGGCTGTACACACACTGACTATAGAGAGACATTCTGTCAGTTTCCTCTTCAATATTATCATTGAGGAGCATTGCAGTGGTGTTATTGGCTATTGTCTGGTGATATGCATGTAACAATAGAGCCCCATGTTCTCTCCATATACTTTATTTTCATTTATATTACAGCATTATTAATGTGCTTTATTAACAATAACTGCAGCATAATGTGAATCATAATTATGTGCCTGAAGTGGACTCTCATCCTGGGTCTTATATACCTGCTGAACTCAAACCTCTGTTTTATAGCATTCCCCATAGCTTGTGTCTTTTCTTTCATTTTATTAATAAACTCTCATCATAAAAAAATTATAAGCCTTGTGAGATCCACACTGGATTGATTATACACAAAGTAAAGTTACATAATGTGTTTATTCCAACTGCCATAATCAAAGATAATAACACATTTCCCACAAGTGTTTGACTTGCTTTAATAGGACCAAATTTGGTGGGGGGGGGTACTCTGACACACAGCATCTGATTTGTAATCCTTTCTAATTATGAAGAAAGAATTAAAATAAAATTAACTTTTTCCCACATAGTGTGCCATTTTCCAGAAAGAATAATATTTAAAAATATATTATACATTTTAAAAAGTAATAACTTGCTTTGGCTTGACACAATGTATTTGCATTTACTGTCATACAACTTTACATTATTTTTACATAATCATAATACATAAACTATTATCACTCCAACCCCTCCAATGCATGAAGATAGATAGTCTATTGGATTAATTTCTTGGCAGCGTGAGCAGCGATTATGAATTACCGTGCTTTCCGCGATTGCTGTAGTGTGATTTACGGATTTAAACACCACGTGGCTTTACATGTGGCTCTGCAACCTCACACGTTTAAAAAAATAAATATGAACTTCTGGCTCTAAGATCTGTATTTGTACAGACACAGACATGTAATTCACCAGAGATATCCTCGTTCTTCCCTGGTAGAATATTTATCATTATTACCACAGAATAGTATATCCTGTGAGTGACAGTCAATGTCTGTCATGTAAGAAGTTAAATGACCTTTCAACTCTACAGTTGGATGACACATCCCTAGAGTGGCATTGGTTCATTCCTGCAATAGCGCCCTCTCTGGTGGCTCAAGCGTCCTGCACATCTGCATCTCCCAGCACAGTAGCCAATAGACTGCAAACTCCAGGGTTGATGGCGTGCTGACCATGTGAGGGACACATTGAATGCGTGTATGCGCTCTCTGGGATTTTGGTGGAAGACATCGCAACAACGTTCGGAGCCCAAAAAAAATAAATAGGGCATTTCAAACAAAAAAATAATAATTTAAACAAGTTAATGAGTTTACAGCCAAAATATTTGGATAACTTAATTGCAAACCCTTTTTCCCTCCTCGGATGCTTTGCAATTAAATAAAGTTTTTAATAATTGAGATTGGCTCTATTAAAAATAATGGAGACACAGCATAATTTCAATATTAGGATATGAGCACAAAAGTGATGAATGTTGACTTTGCGATTGTGTGTGGCCTTCAGTGATGCTCAGTAATGTTCTAATCATTCAGGGCTCTGAGTTTTTAAGGGAGGCATGCCCAGTGTGTAAAAGAAAATCCTTTTGAAGGCATTTTAAAAGGCTTTTTTTCAAGTAACTTTTCCCTTTTTGACCGTGTACCCAGCGGACTCATCCAGCACGGCCATTTTGAGGATGTGCTGCCTAGGCAACCAAAGTGAGTGATAACTATGCCTTCACAAGCACAACTTGGGGAGGTAATTTTAAGAATTTCTGGCCTTTAACACACCAAGGCTTGCCTGAACCTTGTGTAGTCATCAAACTGAACACGTCTTCCAGAAAATCTCCATATACCAAACTATATTCCTACCAGTGGCAACTGAACTGAAGCAATCAGCTCTAGCACATGATTAGATGCAGATGAAACGGTGACCATGCGGCACTCCACCCCCGGGAAGGAACGCGACGGTGTAGCGCAAGCCGGAACGATTTTTCGCTGCGTAATTTCCCAGAGATGTGCTTTCCCAGTTCACACCACCCCACCAATTTAATAAAAATAAAAAAAATATGGAGATTGGTTCCCCAGGCGATCCACGGCAGAGCTGAGACTATTAAAACATAAAAAAAAATTAAAAAGGAGATTGGACAGGAGGCTCGGAGACGAGGGGTCACTATCCGCAGCATCCTGGAGATTGGGGGAGAGGGGGGGTCCCCACATATTGAAAGAACCATGTCTACACAGGCTTTTTTTTTGCATTAGGAGCTGATTCCCCAGGTAGCAACCACACACCCATCCCTCCAATCTCACCGCTCCTACCAACCACACACCCATCCCTCCAATCTCACCGCTTCTACCAACCAAGCGCCCATCCCTCCAATCTCACCGCTTCTACCAACGACACGCCCATCCCTCCAATCTCACTGCTCCTACCAACCACACGCCCATCTCTCCAATCTCACCGCTCCTACCAACCACACACCCATCCCTCCAATCTCACCGCTTCTACCAACCATGCGCCCATCCCTCCAATCTCACCGCTTCTACCAACCACACGCCCATCCCTCCAATCTCACTGCTCCTACCAACCACACGCCCATCTCTCCAATCTCACCGCTCCTACCAACCACACGCCCATCCCTCCAATCTCACCGCTCCTACCAACCACACGCCCATCCCTCCAATCTCACCGCTCCTACCAACCACACGCCCATCTCTCCAATCTCACCGCTCCTACCAACCACGCGCCCATCCCTCCAATCTCACCGCTCCTACCAACCACACGCCCATCTCTCCAATCTCACCGCTCCTACCAACCACATGCCCATCCCTCCAATCTCACCGCTTCGACTAACAACGCTATTTTCAACCTCCTCCTCCTCCAGCTTCACGTGTTCATGCTAATCCCGCCTCCAGCTCCACGTGTTCATGCTAATCCCGCCTCCCGCTTCACGTGTTCATGCTAATCCCGCCTCCAGCTCCACGTGTTCATGCTAATCCCGCCTCCAGCTCCACGTGTTCATGCTAATCCCGCCTCCAGCTCCACGTGTTCATTTGCTAATTCTGCCTCCAGTTTAACGTGTTCATTTGCTAATCCTGCTTCCAGCTTCACATGTTCATGCTAATCCTGCCTCCAGCTCCACGTGTTCATTTGATAATCCTGCCTTCTTATTTTGGCTTAATCCTTAATCTTCTGAAAAATCAACCTCCTGCAGTCATTAAAAAACACAAAATTACGAGCTGTAATCATTCATGTGGGTAGAAATTACAAAAAAAAAAAGATTTTTTTTCCATCTATCTTGTTTCATGAAAACAGGTTTCCATCCAAGTCCCCTGTATACCCATACATACTTATTGGCTCCAGAGGCGAGTGATATAACACTCAGGTTATAGTTATTATTTTTCAGAGCCAGTCTCATCAACATGCAGCATGGCTGCATAGAAAAATCTTGATAAAATTATGAAGTGCGAGGATTGAAGTACTTACACTAAAGTATTTTTATTGAATTGACATGGTCCTTGTGTTGTGATTCAAGTGATTCATTGCCGTTACAAACCTACGATGTTCATTCAGCCTGCTAGGATCTCTGAGGGTAAATCTGAAGAAGAACGCTTCCTATTCGTCATGGACTCATAGCTCATTTTAAAAGGTGACTTTAAAAACATCAAAGGAACAAATGTCTGCAGTGTTCTGGAATTATCAGTGTTTTCAGTGTTATAGAATTATCAGTGTTTTCACTGTTCTGGAATTATCAGTGTTTTCAGTGTTCTGGAATTTTCAGTGTTTTCAGTGTTATAGAATTATCAGTGTTTTCAGTGTTCTGGAATTATCAGTATTTTCAGTGTTCTAGAATTATCAGGTACACCTTAAATCAGTAACAAGTCAATTCAGTTAAATTGAACAAGCTTTATTGGCATGAAATAATAAAACAATAATGCTAAAGCCATAGAGTTGATAGTCATGAATGAATAAGATTCACCATTTGATTGGTTAAATAGGTGTGATGCAGGGATCGTTTAGATGCAGTTACCCAGACTGCCTTGTTTTGTCACAATCCATATCATATTTTTATCTATGCTTTGGGACAGTGTGTCCGAGGCGGTGCTGACTGGTTAAAAACAACTGATAATCATGGGTTGAAAGCAGTGTGTAAGAGGGGCTGTCCTCTGCAGGGTAAAACAATTGGGTTAAAACTGCAGGCCTGAAGTCATGATGTGACTCTTAAAAAAACTACCAAGTTTCATAACTTTCTGTTAAACGGTTTTGGAATTATTCAAAGTTTTGTGATAAGCCACGCCCAATGAAACTTAATTAGCTCGTCATTTGGCCATCTTTTAACATATCAAAATTATGTATATAACTTTAATGGAAAATGGTCTATAGAGGGTGTAAACCAAGTTTTGTGCAAATCTGTCAGAATTTGTAGCAGTTTTACCATTTTAAGTGTTTTACATGGTGGACTTTAGGGGTCCTTGAGGCACGTGTTGCTTTGCTGACTCTAGGTCAAACGGGGCGTCAGTAGTGGATGTTTCAATGTCAAAATTGAATGTCACAATGTCTCATTCAATGTCACCAGGTGTTCAATCTGTGCCAGAATTTAAAGCATCCAAGAGTTCCCAACAAGCCTACCAAGTTTGATGATTCTAGGCCAAACCAGCTCACAGGAATTTTTGGTGAAAAGTAAAAAAAAAAGATTTTAGTAATTATAATAGGGTTCCAGCAGCTTCGCTGCTTGGACCCATAATAATAATAATAATAATATGAGATTGTCCAATGTACCCTCAGAGTGATGTATGACAGAGTAGGCAGGCATTAGACAGAGGCAACACATGGCTGCATGTGCAGTGAGTCTGAGATGCATGGCTTTTACATTATTATATTGCATGACTGTTAAATTACGTGTGCAAAATCATAGACACTGCATTTGAAAAAGGTCAGTGCCTCTGTTCTCACTGAATTACACCAAAAGCAAAACACTGTTTGGCAGCAATTTGTCCATTTTTGAAGCTTTAAATAAAGCTACATAATGCTTGCAGTGGTCTTTAAATAAGAAAAGAGATTTACAACGGTCACGGTTCCTGTACTTTTATTTAATTTCGAACATGGATTATTCAATAGATGCTAGTTAGAACAGCAAGATTACACTGTACAGGAATACACCTTCAAATGTCAATACATTTTTTTGATGATATAAACTCCCATTATGGCATTGTACAAACATTATGTGTGATCTGCGTTTGCATTGAACGAGTTTGGGGAAAGGTTTTCATGATTTAGCAGTTAGTGTTGCACTTTGATACTCAGAGAAAGCGCTGGCCCCGTACGCCATCACAGCCTGTGTGAAAATCACACTGATCCTCTGTGATGACTGGCGGCAGGAAATCAGAGGGAGGAGCTACTAATGCCAACACCTAGTGGCAGGAACTCAGGGGGAGGAGCTACTAATGCCAACACCTAGCGGCAGGAACTCAGGGGGAGGAGCTAATAATACCAGCACCTAGCGGCAGGAAATCAGAGGGAGGAGCTAATAATACCAGCACTTAGCGGCAGGAACTCAAAGGGAGGAGCTAATAATACCAGCACTTAGCGGCAGGAACTCAGAGGGAGGAGCTAATAATACCAGCACCTAGCGGCAGGACCTCAAAGGGAGGAGCTAATAATACCAGCACCTAGCGGCAGGAACTCAAAGGGAGGAGCTAATAATACCAGCACCTAGCGGCAGGAACTCAAAGGGAGGAGCTAATAATACCAGCACCTAGCGGCAGGAACTCAGGGGGAGGAGCTAATAATACCAGCACCTAGCGGCAGGAACTCAAAGGGAGGAGCTAATAATACCAACACCTAGTGGCAGGAACTCAAAGGGAGGAGCTAATAATACCAGCACCTAGTGGCAGGAACTCAAAGGGAGGAGCTAATAATACCAGCACCTAGCGGCAGGAACTCAGGGGGAGGAGCTAATAATACCAGCACTTAGCGGCAGGAACTCAAAGGGAGGAGCTAATAATACCAGCACCTAGTGGCAGGAACTCAAAGGGAGGAGCTAATAATACCAGCACCTAGCGGCAGGAACTCAGGGGGAGGAGCTAATAATACCAGCACCTAGCGGCAGGAACTCAAAGGGAGGAGCTAATAATACCAGCACCTAGCGGCAGGAACTCAGGGGGAGGAGCTAATAATACCAGCACTTAGCGGCAGGAACTCAAAGGGAGGAGCTAATAATACCAGCACCTAGCGGCAGGAACTCAGAGGGAGGAGCTAATAATACCAGCACCTAGCGGCAGGAACTCAAAGGGAGGAGCTAATAATACCAGCACTTAGCGGCAGGAAATCAGAGGGAGGAGCTAATAATACCAGCACCTAGCGGCAGGACCTCAGGGGGAGGAGCTAATAATACCAGCACCTAGTGGCAGGACCTCAGGGGGAGGAGCTAATAATACCAGCACCTAGCGGCAGGAACTCAAAGGGAGGAGCTAATAATACCAGCACCTAGCGGCAGGAACTCAGGGGGAGGAGCTAATAATACCAGCACCTAGCGGCAGGACCTCAAAGGGAGGAGCTAATAATACCAGCACCTAGCGGCAGGAACTCAAAGGGAGGAGCTAATAATACCAGCACCTAGCGGCAGGAACTCAGAGGGAGGAGCTAATAATACCAGCACTTAGCGGCAGGAACTCAAAGGGAGGAGCTAATAATACCAGCACCTAGCGGCAGGAACTCAGGGGGAGGAGCTAATAATACCAGCACCTAGCGGCAGGAACTCAGAGGGAGGAGCTAATAATACCAGCACCTAGCGGCAGGAACTCAGAGGGAGGAGCTAATAATACCAGCACCTAGCGGCAGGAACTCAGAGGGAGGAGCTAATAATACCAGCACCTAGCGGCAGGAACTCAAAGGGAGGAGCTAATAATACCAGCACTTAGCGGCAGGAAATCAGAGGGAGGAGCTAATAATACCAGCACCTAGCGGCAGGACCTCAGGGGGAGGAGCTAATAATACCAGCACCTAGTGGCAGGACCTCAGGGGGAGGAGCTAATAATACCAGCACTTAGCGGCAGGAACTCAGAGTGAGGAGCTAATAATACCAGCACCTAGCGGCAGGAACTCAGGGGGAGGAGCTAATAATACCAGCACCTAGCGGCAGGACCTCAGAGGGAGGAGCTAATAATACCAGCACTTAGCTGCAGGAACTCAAAGGGAGGAGCTAATAATACCAGCACCTAGCGGCAGGAACTCAGAGGGAGGAGCTAATAATACCAGCACCTAGCGGCAGGAACTCAAAGGGAGGAGCTAATAATACCAGCACCTAGCGGCAGGAACTCAGGGGGAGGAGCTAATAATACCAGCACCTAGCGGCAGGAACTCAGGGGGAGGAGCTAATAATACCAGCACCTAGCGGCAGGAACTCAGAGGGAGGAGCTAATAATACCAGCACCTAGCGGCAGGAACTCAAAGGGAGGAGCTAATAATACCAGCACCTAGCGGCAGGAACTCAGGGGGAGGAGCTAATAATACCAGCACCTAGCGGCAGGAACTCAAAGGGAGGAGCTAATAATACCAGCACCTAGCGGCAGGAACTCAAAGGGAGGAGCTAATAATACCAGCACCTAGCGGCAGGACCTCAGGGGGAGGAGCTAATAATACCAGCACCTAGCGGCAGGAACTCAGAGGGAGGAGCTAATAATACCAGCACCTAGCGGCAGGAACTCAGAGGGAGGAGCTAATAATACCAGCACTTAGCGGCAGGAACTCAAAGGGAGGAGCTAATAATACCAGCACCTAGCGGCAGGAACTCAGGGGGAGGAGCTAATAATACCAGCACCTAGCGGCAGGAACTCAAAGGGAGGAGCTAATAATACCAGCACCTAGCGGCAGGAACTCAAAGGGAGGAGCTAATAATACCAGCACCTAGCGGCAGGACCTCAGGGGGAGCTAATAATACCAGCACCTAGCGGCAGGACCTCAAGGGGAGGAGCTAATAATACCAGCACCTAGCGGCAGGAACTCAAAGGGAGGAGCTAATAATACCAGCACTTAGTGGCAGGACCTCAGAGGGAGGAGCTAATAATACCAGCACTTAGCGGCAGGAACTCAGAGGGAGGAGCTAATAATACCAGCACTTAGCGGCAGGAACTCAAAGGGAGGAGCTAATAATACCAGCACCTAGCGGCAGGAACTCAGGGGGAGGAGCTAATAATACCAGCACCTAGCGGCAGGAACTCAAAGGGAGGAGCTAATAATACCAGCACCTAGCGGCAGGAACTCAAAGGGAGGAGCTAATAATACCAGCACCTAGCGGCAGGACCTCAGGGGGAGGAGCTAATAATACCAGCACCTAGCGGCAGGACCTCAGGGGGAGGAGCTAATAATACCAGCACCTAGCGGCAGGACCTCAGGGGGAGGAGCTAATAATACCAGCACCTAGCGGCAGGAACTCAGAGGGAGGAGCTAATAATACCAGCACCTAGCGGCAGGAACTCAAAGGGAGGAGCTAATAATACCAGCACCTAGCGGCAGGACCTCAGGGGGAGGAGCTAATAATACCAGCACCTAGCGGCAGGAAATCAGAGGGAGGAGCTAATAATACCAGCACCTAGCGGCAGGAAATCAAAGGGAGGAGCTAATAATACCAGCACCTAGCGGCAGGACCTCAGGGGGAGGAGCTAATAATACCAGCACCTAGCGGCAGGACCTCAGAGGGAGGAGCTAATAATACCAGCACCTAGCGGCAGGACCTCAGAGGGAGGAGCTCATTGAAAATGGGTCTGGGGGCAGGAATGTGTGTTATGTACTTTGACAAGGCGTCGAATTAGCAATGACACCCCTTCCGTGCTCCCTCTGACTGGCAGATATGACCAATCTTGTGCAGCATTTGGCTGGAAATCTGCTTTAGGCTGGAATTTCATCGCACGTATGACCTTAACATGACCTTATTCATCTTCAACAGACTGTGTTGAATTTTGTGTAAAGGGAATAAAAAAAAACTTTAAAAAAAAACTGTGTACTGTCTCTTTAATTACTGAAAGCATGCGGCATTTACAAAATAAATGCACGATAAGCGCTCAGAACAGACAGGCAAGACAAAAAACTAGGGCAATGGTTACTTACACTGAGCATAAAGGCAGCAGCATGTTTCGACCAGGTACGGTCTTCTTCAAGCAGCGATTTTGGGTAAATACATTGTAGATGTTCCTGACACACAGAGAATCAACATATAAGCACTGCATTTAAAATTACAGTGTTTTCACTCACAACAGGAAATGGTCATAGAGGCATTAGGATGAGGAAGTAAACATGCAGTTCTGTCGACCAAGCAGCCCAAGCAGTCCAAATGATGATTCCGCAGATGTTTGTTCTCTAGATTGTTTTTGTGTTATGGTACATAGAGGCATTGGCTGTGAAATATCAAATCTGTATCTGTGTTTTTATATCAAAAATACTGAGCCTTCAAATCAACTGTTGGCAGTGGGATTTTCGAGATGGGCCGAAGCGCTGTCCATTTTATGAATCATTACAGAGTGTTGCTACTGTGTTCTTAAAGCAATATAAAACTGGTGGTGATATAATGGTTGTGGGCTAGCTAATGTATTATCATTATTACTCTAATGTGAATGCCAATATTTCCCACAATGGCAAACACAAGTTTGGGGAGAAAAGCATTACCTGCCAAAGGACTGTGAGCTGGAAGATAAATGCGTGTGCAGTTAATTCCTAAAAATCAAGATGTGCTGATGCAGCTTTCAGATAAGCCTCTGATTACTGATCCCATTACTAACTGTTCCAATAATTAATGATATCCAAGTGTATTTCATTTTAATTTAATGTTTGTCAAAATATCAGCGGAACCTATTTAACATGCATTCAAAATTTAATTGATAATTGATACATTTTTTGTTGAAAAACACTAAGTCCAGTATTCGTAAAACCTGTCCGAGCAGGAGTGGTGATTTAGGGTCAGTCCAACTTTATTCATTATGAGCCAAAAGCCAAACCTGATCCCAGATCAGCACTGCTGTTCTAAAATGCTTTATGAATATAACCAGAGGGCTCGATTTACTAAGACCCGAAAACCATTTAGCACACGCAAAACCGAAAACATGACCAATGATTGGTCATGGTATTTGTCTTGCGCCAATCATTGGTTGTGTTATTAGTCTTGCGTGTGCTAAAAGGTTTTGCACTAATCATAGGTTGTGTTATTAGTCTTGCGTGTGCTAAAAGGTTTTGCACTAATCATAGGTTGTGTTATTAGTCTTGCGTGTGCTAAAAGGTTTTGCACCAATCATCGGTTGTGTTATTAGTTTTGTGTGCGCTAAAAGGTTTTGCACCAATCATTGGTTGTGTTATTAGTTTTGTGAGCGCTAAAAGGTTTTGCACCAATCATTGGTTGTGTTATTAGTTTTGTGTGCGCTAAAAGGTTTTGCACCAATCATTGGTTGTGTTATTAGTTGTGTGTGCTAAAAGGTTTTGCACCAATCATTGGTTGTGGAATTAGTTTTATGAGCGCTAAAAGGTTTTGCACCAATCATTGGTTGTTTTATTAGTTGTGTGTGCTAACAGGTTTAGCACCAATCATTGGTTGTGTTATTAGTTGTGTGTGTGGGCTTTGCACATGCTAAGGGTCTAAGTAAATCAGGCCCTAAGTGTAATATCTTCATTGACTAGAGATCATTTTTCACAGTGGAAAGAAAAACAACACTAGAGAGAAAACTATAGATCAGGTTTCACATGAATATGACACCAAGCAAACAGCTTTTAAAAATGTGTATAAATGATGCCGCACATCTGATGAGTTATTTTTTTTTGCACTGTTTGTAAATGACATGAATGCAAATGAATGTGCTTTTCCCAGAGTGGCATGAGCAGCAGCGGCCAATCAGCTGCTTTTCCCAGAGTGGCCAATCAGCTGCTGTTCCCTCGGCTGTCAATCACAGTCTCTTTCCACACTGCCCATTTCCTACATTATTTTGTGGATCAAGAAGCTGAAAATGTCGGACATTTTTATCACGTTTTCCCAACCCCTTCAAAAGGACATTTAAAGATGTGGGAAGCGTTTGTCATTTTTTCAACCGGGGCCATCGTTAGTTTCATGCATGCACAGCACATTTTTATCCTCAACTACATCCTCAACGCCTCTGTTTCCTCTCCTCCCTCCCTCTCTCTCTGTCTCTCTCTCTCACTTTCACTCTCTCACTCACCTTCTCTGTATCACTCTATCACTCTTTCTCTCTCTCATTCTCTATCTTGCTGCCTCTATCTGTCTCTCTCTATCACTCTTTCTCTCTCTCATTCTCTCTGTCTCTCTCTCTCTCTTTCTCTTTTTCTCTCTGTCTCACTCTTTATCTGTCTGTACATCCTCTCATTTTTTATTTGGCCTCTCGTTTATGTAAAATCCATACATCCCAGAAAAAGACCAGTCTCTGTCCACTTAGATTTATGAGATTTATAGGGGGTGAAAGCCTAAGAAATTAAAACCGAAGAGGATTCTAATGATGAAAAGTTTATTTTGAGTGAAAGCGTTTTATTAGCAACGCCAGCGCCAATAAGGGAGGCCCGCTGAGCGTTTAACGAGGCCCTCGCTATTATTCCATTCTGCCAACATGCTTGGAAATGTGCAAATGCTCGTTTTCATTTGCAACGCGATTTTGCTGTGACATGAACGGACTGCCTGATGAGAGGGTAAAACAGCGGGAAGAGCTCTGTGTTCCGTGTAACCACGCAGAGACAACAAAGCCCTTTAATCTTCTCACAGCCTCTTCTGAACGCATGCATAATCACATCACATCACATGCCGCCAACCTCAGCTCCGGCCCCAAGCCTGCAGTGGAACAGAGGGAAAGTGACGTGTGTTGAATATATCAGCGTGATTGACAGATGCTGAAGCGATTGCGTTATGGAGCTAATGTGCTCTAACGCTGTGTAGCGCAACACGACCAGCACCCAATGAGTTAAGCTCAGATCCTTCCACTAAATCAGTGGTGCCTAAACACATTTAATATGGCCCATCCTATGAAATATATTTTTAATGTTTTAAACATATGTGCACTATTACATTACATTTAGCAGGCACTCTTACCCAGAGCGACTTACACAACTATTAACATTTTTACATAGTATCCATTTATACAGCTGGATGTATACTGAAGCAAGGCAGGTGAAGTAGCTTGCTCAAGGGTACAACAGCAGTGTCCTACCAGGAAATCAAACCTGCAACCTTTTGGTTACAAGCCCACTTCCTTAACCATTATACTACACTGCCACCCCACTCCATTATACTATACTTCCTTAACCATTATACTACACTGCCACCCCACTCCATTATACTATACTTCCTTAACCATTATACTACACTGCCACCCCACTACATTATACTACACTTCCTTAACCATTATACTACACTGCCACCCCACTCCATTATACTACACTTCTTTAACCATTATACTACACTGCCACCCAACTACATTATACTACACTTCCTTAACCATTATACTACACTGCCACCCCACTCCATTATACTACACTTCTTTAACCATTATACTACACTGCCACCCCACTACATTATACTACACTTCGTTAACCATTATACTATACTGCCACCCCACTACATTATACTACACTTATTTAACCATTATACTACACTGCCACCCCACTACATTATACTACACTTCTTTAACCATTATACTACACTGCCACCCCACTACATTATACTACACTTATTTAACCATTATACTACACTGCCACCCCACTACATTATACTACACTTCCTTAACCATTATACTACACTGCCGCCCCACTACATTATACTACACTTATTTAACCATTATACTACACTGCCACCCCACTACATTATACTACACTTATTTAACTATTATACTACACTGCCACCCCACTACATTATACTACACTTCTTTAACCATTATACTACACTGCCACCCCACTACATTATACTACACTTATTTAACCATTATACTACACTGCCACCCCACTACATTATACTACACTTCCTTAACCATTATACTACACTGCCGCCCCAATACATTATACTACACTTCCTTAACCATTATACTACACTGCCACCCCACTCCATTATACTGTACTTCCTTAACCATTATACTACACTGCCACCCCACTCCATTATACTACACTTCCTTAACCATTACACTACACTGCCACCTCATTACATTGTACTACACTTCCTTAACCATTATACTACACTGCCACCCCACTACATTATACTACACTTCCTTAACCATTATACTACACTGCCACCCCACTCCATTATACTGTACTTCCTTAACCATTATACTACACTGCCACCCCACTACATTATACTACACTTCCTTAACCATTATACTACACTGCCACCCCACTCCATTATACTGTACTTCCTTAACCATTATACTACACTGCCACCCCACTCCATTATACTACACTTCTTTAACCATTATACTACACTGCCACCCCACTCCATTATACTACACTTCTTTAACCATTATACTACACTGCCACCCCACTACATTATACTACACTTCTTTAACCATTATACTACACTGCCACCCCACTACATTATACTACACTTCGTTAACCATTATACTACACTGCCACCCCACTACATTATACTACACTTCCTTAACCATTATACTACACTGCCACCCCACTACATTATACTACACTTCTTTAACCATTATACTACACTGCCACCCCACTACATTATACTACACTTATTTAACCATTATACTACACTGCCACCCCACTACATTATACTACACTTCCTTAACCATTATACTACACTGCCACCCCACTCCATTATACTGTACTTCCTTAACCATTATACTACACTGCCACCCCACTATATTATACTACACTTCCTTAACCATTATACTACACTGCCACCTCATTACATTGTACTACACTTCCTTAACCATTATACTACACTGCCACCCCACTACATTATACTACACTTCCTTAACCATTACACTACACTGCCACCTCATTACATTGTACTACACTTCCTTAACCATTATACTACACTGCCACCCCACTACATTATACTACACTTCCTTAACCATTATACTACACTGCCACCCCACTACATTATACTACACTTCCTTAACCATTATACTACACTGCCACCCCACTACATTATACTACACTTCCTTAACCATTATACTACACTGCCACCCCACTACATTATACTACACTTCCTTAACCATTATACTACACTGCCACCCCACTACATTATACTACACTTCCTTAACCATTATACTACACTGCCAACCCACTATAGCACTATATATATATATTATTTTTTTTCAACTTCCCAGAGTTCCGCTCATCTGTCATTTTGTCTAATCAGGGATGAGCAGCGCTCAAGTGATGACTGAAGTGGATCCACCTGCAGCCCCTGAACTGATGAAAGCAGATTTTATTTTTATTTAACCCTTATTTATACACGGTAGGTTGACTGAGCATGCATACTTGTATAACTAATTCCACATAGTTGCTGTGACCTGAAGCATAGACAGCCGGTTGTATACCAGCCTACATTTTAAAAGGGTCAAAGACAAGGTTATTATATATGTCATGGGACCATTGGCTTAATTGAGGATTCACTAGATTAATGTCTTCAACACACAGTAAAAAAAAAAATAGTGGTAGTGGGTTATGCATGTTTCAGTCTGTGCTCTCCCAAACTGAATGAGCATATTTTAGTGATGGTTAAGATATACTCATATGATTGGCAGTTCCAAATTCGGAAGAAAATATTTTTTAAAGTGATAAAAAAATTATATATATATATCCTGTATATATATTGTATAGTTTATTTTACTTTATTTTTACTTTATTCTTATTCAGCCAAGTTACACAGGGTACATCTCTATTCTCCATTACATGAGCACTGATATCTATCATACACCCCTCATAGTATCCCGCTTTATTCAATACAAACACAGAGCAAAGTCACGCATGGTAGTTTATCTCCTAACGTTAAACACATACGACAACCTGGATGCTGCATCCTGCATGTGAGAGCATGTATGTGGACCCGTGCATTGTCTGAACGCCGTCTGATCACTGAACGCTGTCTGAGCGCTATCTGTATGTTCTCCACCCCGAAAGCTATGTAGATTATATGTTGTACAACTTAAAAGCCCTAAGCTGTGCTGACATCATATTTGCATTTTGATTCAAATGGCCTGAAATCATTGTGTTACAAATCAAAGGGTTCTTTCATGTGATTATTTAAAAGAGTTTCAGAACAGCTGTGGGGGTGGGGGGGGGGGTGGGACCTGCACAATCCACTGAGGAAAAGTGTTTGGCAAAGCGCTTTTATGCTTTCCATACCACCATTTACATTTCCATACCATGCAGGTTACATCCAAGATATGATATTATATGGGCGGGGGAGGGTGATGGGATGTGGATATAAATCAGTACACATTCCACTGTGTGGAAACACTGACCCCTACAAACTGCACAGTGCCATGGAGGAAGAGGAGGATGAGTCAGCTCTGGAGAGGAAGGTGACGCATTGGTTTTTCTCTCCATGTTGAAGATGAGACCCTTTTTGGCTCATAGGCGTGGACCGATGATCTAAGATCTGGGTATGAGAGGAAGAAGACCGGATTGGCCGAGCCTCTGATTGGCGAGATTCGGCTGGCAGTCTGTCCCCACAGTGAGCAATAGCAACAGAGGTGGCTGCTGAAATAGACGCTCTACGCAGCCATTTTGGGCCACAACCATCCCTGGGCCACACGGTCTCAGAGATTAATGAGTCTCAGTCTCAGAGATGAATGAGTCTCAGTCTCAGAGATAAATGAGTCTCAGTCTCAGAGATAAATGAGTCTCAGTCTCAGAGATTAATGAGTCTCAGTCTCAGAGATGAATGAGTCTCAGTCTCAGACATTAATGAGTCTCAGTCTCAGAGATGATCAGAGATAACTGAGTCTCAGTCTCAGAGATAAATGAGTCTCAGTCTCAGAGATGAATGAGTCTGTCTCAGAGATGAATGAGTCTCAGTCTCAGACATTAATGAGTCTCAGTCTCAGAGATGAATGAGTCTCAGCCTCAGAGATGAATGAGTCTCTGTTTCAGAGATAATGAGTCTCAGTCTCAGACATTAATGAGTCTCAGTCTCAGACATTAATGAGTCTCAGTCTCAGAGATGAATGAGTCTCAGTCTCAGACATTAATGAGTCTCAGTCTCAGAGATAAATGAGTCTCAGTCTCAGAGATAAATGAGTCTCAGTCTCAGAGATGAATGAGTCTCAGTCTCAGAGATAAATTAGTCTCAGTCTCAGACATTAATGAGTCTCAGTCTCAGAGATAAATGAGTCTCAGTCTCAGAGATAAATGAGTCTCAGTCTCAGAGATGAATGAGTCTTAGTCTCAGAGATGAATGAGTCTCAGTCTCAGAGATAAATTAGTCTCAGTCTCAGACATTAATGAGTCTCAGTCTCAGAGATTAATGAGAAACAAAGCAGCTCCAGAGGACGAGGACCACCCGCTCAATGGAAACTGCGTCTACAACACAACATGTCCAGACTTGCTATGTTGTTCATTCCAAAAGCTGTTTGGTTGTTTACTTAGTCGTATTTAGAGTTTATTTACAGAGTTTATTTGCAGAGTACATTACAAGTTTTATTTTTTAGTAAAATTTTTATTTATTGTAAAAAAATATTTATATTTTTATGTATTTATATGGCACTTTTCAAAGTGTTTCACAGAATAAATGCATAAGTAAACAAATAATGTACATACACAAGCAAACACCTCATAAATAACTTCAGATAAAATAAAATGTAAAGTGGCAATGAATAATACAGTTATAAAAAGCTAAACTATAAAGGTTTGTTAATCATGAAAAGTGGCACCCATGGCCTAATCAATGACTCAAATAAAGGCCCAGTTCTCAGGCTCAGGTCCTGTTTCATTTTTTGACAGTTTTTTCTTTGTTATTCGTTGACAGTGAATAAAAAGCAGTCAGCCAAACAACCTTTTTTTAGGCGTTTAATATTTTGGGTTTTTTCACCCTCTTCCCCCATTTAATTTATATGACTGTTAGATTTAGCCACATATGCTGTCCACTCTGGTCTCACATAAAGTGACCAAAAGTCATAGGTTAGCAGTGCTACTGCAGTGTACAAACACATTTTCAAGTAATACAGTCGTGAAAAACATAAAAGCGCTTGAATGTGTGATATTCATATCATAACTGGGGCCAAAGCAACAGTGGAATTTAGATTTGTATTATTTAAAATGTTGTAATAAATATTTGGGCTGTCTATTATAGATGGAATCTGTAGCATCCCATTCACAGCCAGTGTTCTGACCTTCTCACACATTAATATTCTTCTCCGTTCTTTGAACAACGAGTCCCTGGAATCAGCGGCTGTAACAAAAGGGAAGTTCTGGCTCCTGAGTCATGGGCATCTCCTGGTGAATTAAAGCTGTCAAGCCGTGCAGAACAGCTGCACACATGAGAGGAGAGCGAAAAAGTGTTGGACTTTGTGAACGAAATCCGGCTTCTTCCCTTTCAATTAACTGGGGTCAGATATGAGTCCAGAACGCTGCAATAGATCGTGCGGCTTTGAAGTCTCAAGGTAACACACACACACACAAAAGAAAAAAATCAGTTCACATCCTTCAAATCTGTCTGCCGTTCACTCAAGAAAAACCCAGGCCCGTCACTTGTGTCTCTCACGGCAACGCAACGCATCACTTCCTCTTTCCATAAGGCAGCTTCAATCAACGCCGAATCCCTCTCCTTCAGAAAAGCAAACGCACGGTGACACTCTGACAACTTTTTTTATCCCTCACAAGTCAGGCGGTATAGCGGCTTTCTGATCCGCTGAGCTTCCGCTGTGAAAGACACCTGAAATGCAGACGTACCTGCTGACTGTCCACGTTCAGGAACGGCCCGCGCTCTTTAGGAAGAGATTCCTCCGTACTAAGGGGCTTTAGGAGGTGCGAGACTCATTGTATGGAGATCAGGAAGAGGTGTGAAGGAGAGCAGGTTAGGCCGAGGTAGAGCCATAATTTCAGCATCCTGAAGACTGAGATAAGCAAAGCTCTGTACAAGAAATGAGGAGGAAACCGGGATATATCACAGACCGGCCAAGTGTAAAGCGTTTGGACAATCCTCTACTGACTCAGTGAAGGTCCTCACCACAATCACAGAGCCCTGTAGGCTAAACATCAGCGCTGTGACCGGCATATTCTTAAATCTGGAAAACAGCTTTCTGAGATTTTTACCTTAAGAATGCGTCAATATTTAACTATTTTTTGCTCATGTGCTCGTCTTATTATTTCGCTCACTGAACCCGTGAAACTGAAATTACTGTCATTTAGTGAATCAGTCACGGGATGTCATTCAAAATGTCTGACATCTTATATAACGTCTTTATAATATGCAGGGCAAATACTCTATGTCTGACATCTTATATAACGTCTTTATAATATGCAGGGTAAATGCTGTACTGTTCTATAGTAACTGTGTTCATAAGAGAAGCAATAGCTTGTCAAAATTCAGTTATGCATTGCAGTTTTTGAGAGAGGTGTTGCTGACGGGGGTCAGGTGTCAGGGGTCGGAGGTCAGTGGTGTTTTTTAAAGAGCCCACAGGTGCCTCTGTAAGCCAGTGCTCTCTGATCCAGTCCCAACGCTTTCTGGCTGGTCCCCCAGGGCACATATAAAAAACATCTGTAAGTGTTCAGAATCATAGCTCCAGCCCTGCTGGAGTGTTAATGAGCCGCATAGCGTGCTGAGTGTCTCAACTCAACTAGACAATGTTCAAGTTAATGTTAATTAGTGTACCCTTATTGTAGTAAAGTAACTTAACTGAATTATTATTTAATAAAATATACACTAAGTTTTTTTCTAACCCAACATTGATATGTTAGTAACCATCAAGAAGGCTAGCCCTAGTCATGGAAAATGACTATACTATGAATATAATATAATAATATACTATGTATACAGTTTACATTATAACCTTGTCTGAAGCTTCCTTCAAGTCCGCTTACCCCGCCCTCCATCTTAATAATACATGATATATTAAGTATGAATTATGAATAATTCAGTTAATAATTCACAAATACACTTCACAATATATCCAAAGGCAGATATAAATATCCCAGTAATTGATTTCTAAAGCAGAAACATGTAGTTCTTATATTCTCCACATCATCCAGGGTCTAATAATAAAGCCATTAACCTCATGGTAGTTTTTGAAGTAGCATTTTATTTTGTGTGTGTGTTCTTTTTGTGTGTGTGTTTGCTGTGTTTGTTCTGTATCTGTTTCTGGGAGAAAGCTCTCATCACCCTGTCAGAGTGCAGATGTCAGACTCTCTCTGTTTCACTGTCCTGACCGGTGACCTTGGCAGCGGGTCTGGTGACCTTGACGGTGAGAGCGGTAATCTTGGCGGTATGACGGCCATTTCTCCGCTTGTCTCGGCCCACTCACACCTGGAGTAGTCACCGGAGGCAGGGGGACTTGCGCACTCACACCTGGAGTAGTCACCGGAGGCAGGGGGACTTGCGCAACATCAGCGCTCTTCACCGGCATTTTAAAATAACGACGTCCATTCCTTTATTATCTCAGAAACTATTACAGGCTATTCCATCTGACAGATGAGCCAATTTACTAATTCATAAAATCACTATGTAATGCTTTTACTTCATGTGCCAGTCAAGGAAAAGTGAAAAATTATTATTATTATTTTACTCCCATTCAAATGCTTACATTTTTTCATTCCCAAATGCATTGCCAAATTTGTCTCTCCGTAACTGCATTGAATACCCCCCTCCCCCCCCTCCCCCGCTGGCCCTGGAACCCCCCGCCCCACCATTTAGAGATAATAACTTCTAAATTAAATGAAGCAAATAAATGAACTTTTCCAGATGTATAGAGTATATAAATATAGAGTATATAAATAAATAAGCTGGTGAATAATACCAATTGAAATAATAATGGTAAATGGTCAGGATTATTAAAAATAAATAAAAGCACTTTACAAACCCCAGTGTCTGTCTCTGGTTATGAATATAAGGGTTATGAATATAACGTTCAGGCTCTTGAGACTCAGATGAAATCCCTGTTTGCCAGAAAGCAGTGGGTGACTGGGGCATCCAGGTTGGATAACCTGGCACTCAGAAACCCAGTGAAAAATGGGCAAGAGGACCTGCCCGCCCGCCTGCCGCTCGCCTGCCACCCGCCAGCCGCCCACCGCCCGGGGAGTTCATCAGCTACTCTGAATTAATTTGCACCAGTAGATTGGCTTTTGCTTTGGACTGCCAGGTGCTGCCACACACACTCCTTTGTGTTTCTCTCATAGCTCTCCAAACCTTCACGTGCTGAAGCACACTCTCCTGTTACTGCGGCCTAATTAACCCTCATTACTTACCGCTTCTAACACTCACGAGGGCCACTTGGATTCCAGGCAGCTGATGGGAGGAGTGGATTTCACTCACGCTTCACAATGACTGTTCTGTATTTCACACTGGGAGGGAGAGAAAGTGTGTGTGTGGGGGGGTGTGCGTGTGTGCGTTCGTGTCTGCATGTGTGTGTCTGTGTGTGTGCTTGTGTGTGTGCACACGCACGCATGTGTGTGTGTGCTCTTCCATTTGTAAAAGGCAGGTCACTCTGTTTTTTAAATGTTTCATTCATGCTTTTAAATGGTCAATTAAATAATTTCCCAAACTATTCGTTTGTGGACAGAAAGAGAGAGAGAAAAAAAATAATGGCTTTTAATTATCTAAAGGAATCATGTTTCTTCAAGCTGAAACCTATTCTATTGGAAAGAGCCATTTAGAATTCTAAGGGGTGAAACTGCCCTTGGAATTCTACGGCTGTAATGCCGGAAAATGGATGTTGGAATACCAAGAAATTTGACTGGAGTTTAAGAGATAAATCTCCTCTCATGGCCATAAAAGCCACAGGGACTGGTTTAAAGATCTCCTTTTTGTCATGCTTCATAGAGAACTAGTACAGATCCTTGAACTCCTGCCACAAAGTATTCAGTTAAAATTTGTCAACCTTTAAGTAAAGGATCCACCAATTTCACTCCACTTGACATGACGCACTGTGGTAAAATGGGTTAAAAGCACGCAGTATTCCCTGAGCTGTACTGTGCTGAGGCAGAATTGAATAAGATGAAGCTCAACTGTTTTGTCTTGCTTATTCATACCGGGGTCAAAATCTGTTCCATGAGCATTGAGAGATTTTCAGAAACAATCCTATTTACAATTATATTAATAGGTATTCTGCATGTAGAGCAGCAGTTTTTTTCTAACTTCAGGGGGTTCCGAGTCCTGTTAAGCTATTATACGCATTAATACCTCGCTGTGAAAAATGACCTCTTAAGATGAGAGCAGAATGTAACTTTAATCCAATTTCCACTTTGCCTCTTGTTCTGCTCAATGAGCTCTGCGTGTTTTACGGCACTATGACTGGAATTTGAAATGAATCGGCTGAGTTTGAGGACAAAGTAGAGTGTGATGGAGGTGTCCATTGCTCACTGAACAGCAGAAAGATGACCCGTATGGAAATGAACCCAAAACAAGGGAGAGTAGTGCTCCAGATAACCAGAAAACATGGCAACCTGCAGAAAACAGATGAATGGACATGGCAACCTGCAGTCACACACTGTGTGTTTGGCTTAGTGCTACATAATAAAGCCACTGTATTCTTGTTCCACCTACAATAGTTTTCTCTTTTTTCTGGTTGGAAAAAAGTCAATATATATATATTTGAAAATGACCCCAGGGAAAGTGATTAGTTGAATGGCCAGGCCCATAGCATCATAAATAACCCTTAAAATATGTGATACTGTCCTGCTTTTAAAACAAGCTATTCCCTTGGGATGTATTCTCACATAAATAACGAACAACCTCGGGTGCCCATTACCTGAGGCTTTGACAGGAAAGAGATACTGCTGGGAAATTGAGGGCCTGAACTGAGGAATACCAAAAAACTAAAAACATGAACTGTACTTTTTTTAAAGGTGAGTTTTACGTCAGGAAACAGTAATGAAGAGTTCCCAAAAACATAGTTCAGGCATTTATCATTTTTCGAAAGAATGTGATAGTATGATTTGAGAATTATTTTTAATTCCTCATTATTGGTTTTTACTTTAAAACTCCTGCCCAGAGCGTTTTACTGCAGAGGCTGATTTCAAAGGAAAGCAACTTCAGTCTTTATAACACTCTATAACACTACTATATCTCTACATTATAGCACTCCATAGCACTACTATATCCCTACATTATAACACTACATAACACTACTATATCCCTACATTATAACACTACATAACACTACTATACCCCTACATTACAACACTAAATAACACTACTATATACCTACATTATAACACACTGAACTGATTGGAGGGGATAAGTATGAAGAAAATAAAACATAGTAAAACATGAATGGGTTTTTGAGTGGCTCAATCAATGCAGGTTAAGTCTAGCAGACACGGGTTCGATCCAGGCTATCTCCGCAGGGTACCAGTGAAAGGCATTCCTCTCCTCCAATGAGCTGTAGCTCAGACGTTTAAGTACTGTGACATCATAAACAGTTACTGGCACATTGCTTTTCTCAAATGAGCTGTAGCTCAGACCTGTAAGCATAGATATAGAACCATAGATGTGACATATCATGTAATGTAATAGTAATTTGTAACTATTAAATGGAACAATTTGGCAGCCATTTTACCTGGGTACATCTATAATAGGAACCTATAGCAAAAGTGTCATGTATTTTCTAACCCACTGTGATGTCATAATCTGGTCTCAGAAGCCAGATAGCTGATGATTGGCTCACAGATATAAAACCATGGTTACTGGCCACCATCTTACCTGGGTATGGTCTCAAAAATGGTGCCACTAAACTATGACATATGTCACATCTATGGTTCTATATCTATGCCTGTAAGTACTGTGACATCATAAAGCAGTCACTGGCTCGGTGGTGAGCGCATGCAGCAAAGCCGTAATCCTCCATGTTAAGGTGTGGTTGGCATCACAGTGATATGAGAGGCACAGTTGCTGATTCTGAATAAGGGAAACATATGGGAGCAGGCATTGTTACACAAATAAACCACATCACATGGCTTTAAAGATATTGCTTCTCTATCCCATATTCCAGAAATTCATATAAACACTTTATGTGTGTGCTTTCATGGTTTTGTTTTTGTCTGAGTCATGGTTGTATTTTTTTAAACCATATTGAAAGGATGATAAATGAGTGAAAGCATGTGTGCAGCATATATATTATTTTTCATCCTGCTAATGTTCCTTCAGCATAAATCACGTCCAGTTCCTCGCCATCACAGCCAAACTCCAAAAAGACTCATAGCAAAGCTGCATGTGTGTCAAATCTACATTTTTTATGGAACATGTTAATCCGACCCACTTTGGGGTTACATAAAACATGAACACAAAGGAGCGCGTGCTTGCATAGAGCACACTGCGGGGGACACAGTAAATACGCAGTATAATTAACGTCTTCCGCACGCTGGCGTGGAGACACAGGAGAAAAGCCTCACAACGCTCTCCACAGACAGGCAACCCAACGCAACCGTAACCATCCCAACATCAGCCTCTCCATCACTCGCACCCGTGACCCGCCCTCGCCCCTTTCCGATGTCACCCTGTACCTTGTGCCTCCTCCCCAACCTCATTACCTGTAGGATTCAGACTCATTGAGTTTCCACCCCAACTTCATTACCTGTAGGATTCAGACTCATTGAGTCTCCTCCCCAACTTCATTACCTGTAGGATTCAGACGCATTGAGTCTCCTCTCCAACCTCAATACCTGTAGGATTCAGACTCATTGAGTCTCTTCCCCAACCTCATTACCTGTAGGATTCAGACTCATTGAGTCTCTTCCCCAACCTCATTACCTGTAGGATTCAGACTCATTGAGTCTCTTCCCCAACCTCATTACCTGTAGGATTCAGACTCATTGAGTCTCCTCTCCAACCTCAATACCTGTAGGATTCAGACTCATTGAGTCTCTTCCCCAACCTCATTACCTGTAGGATTCAGACTCATGACGACTGGGTCATGTGACATAGAAACAATATGTGTGCATATATACCTGGCTGCATATTTTTTCTGTTGCAGTGGATGTGGAACTTCGCCGGGCGATACTGCATTTCTGTTGCAGTGGATGTGGAACTTCGCCGGGCGATACTGCGTTTCTGTTGCAGTGGATGTGGAACTTCGCCGGGCGATACTGCGTTTCTGTTGCAGTGGATGTGGAACTTCGCCGGGCGATACTGCGTTTCTGTTGCAGTGGATGTGGAACTTCGCCGGGCGATACTGCGTTTCTGTTGCAGTGGATGTGGAACTTCGTCGGGCGATACTGCGTTTCTGTTGCAGTGGACGTGGGACTTCGCCGGGCGATACTGCGTTTCTGTTGCAGTGGATGTGGAACTTCGTCGGGCGATACTACGTTTCTGTTGCAGTGGATGTGGAACTTCGCCGGGCGATACTGCGTTTCTGTTGCAGTGGATGTGGAACTTCGCCGGGCGATACTGTGTTTCTGTTCTGTGGACGTGGGACTTCGCCGGGCGATACTGTGTTTCTGTTCTGTGGACGTGGGGTATGCTGTCAGAAGACTTGATCAGAATGACACATGTTTTCATCTGATGCTCTTTACAACAATTACAGATGAATTTGCAAATAAACAATATAGCCAGTGGGAGGGGCTGTAAATAGAGGAGGGGTTTAGCCAGTGGGAGGGGCTGTAAATAGAGGAGGGGTTTAGTCAGTGGGAGGGGCTGTAAATAGAGGAGGGGTTTAGCCAGTGGGAGGGGCTGTAAATAGAGGAGGGGTTTAGCCAGTGGGAGGGGCTGTAAATAGAGGAGGGGTTTAGCCAGTGGGAGGGGCTGTAAATAGAGGAGGGGTTTAGCCAGTGGGAGGGGCTGTAAATAGAGGAGGGGTTTAGCCAGTGGGAGGGGCTGTAAATAGAGGAGGGGTTTAGTCAGTGGGAGGGGCTGTAAATAGAGGAGGGGTTTAGCCAGTGGGAGGGGCTGTAAATAGAGGAGGGGTTTAGCCAGTGGGAGGGGCTGTAAATAGAGGAGGGGTTTAGTCAGTGGGAGGGGCTGTAAATAGAGGAGGGGTTTAGCCAGTGGGAGGGGCAGTAAATAGAAGAGGGGTTTAGTCAGTGGGAGGGGCTGTAAATAGAGGAGGGGTTTAGTCAGTGGGAGGGGCTGTAAATAGAGGAGGGGTTTAGCCAGTGGGAGGGGCAGTAAATAGAAGAGGGGTTTAGCCAGTGGGAGGGGCTGTAAATAGAGGAGGGGTTTAGCCAGTGGGAGGGGCTGTAAATAGAGGAGGGGTTTAGCCAGTGGGAGGGGCAGTAAATAGAAGAGGGGTTTAGTCAGTGGGAGGGGCTGTAAATAGAGGAGAGAAGCATTCCCTCCTGCACCATTCTACAAGCATAGCAAGTCACAGAGAGTTTGTGGAAGATATTGTGACAGCCATAACAAAGATATCTTATGAAATATATATTTAAAAAAGGGGCATGTTATACACATGCTTCTCTAAAAGCATCTTTTTTTAAACAGCAGTGCTGGAAATGCCAGATACCACTCAAACCATCCTGCTAGGGATCAAATTCAATGGACTAATGCCTTTTACCAGAAGCTGTTTTAGAACTGCAGAAATCTTTACTTTTAATCAATGTTTACCCTTTTTATATTAGAACGGCTGACTAAACTAATTACGTTTAGCTAGTGACACGTAGAGGTAGGTACCTCTACCATGCCATTGAGTAATCTACTGTGGCACCTTTGATTTTCACCTGTCATTGTTATTTGTAGTAAAAAGTTCATACCGTATTGACACACTAAATCAAGCAAGCCCAAGTGTCAGGACATATTTCATATTTAGAGATTGGGAGCATGGCAGTGTGAGGGTGTGAGGTTTGGGAGCATGCCAGTGTGAGGGTGTGAGGTTTGGGAGCATGGCAGTGTGAGGGTGTGAGGTTTGGGAGCATGGCAGTGTGAGGGTGTGAGGTTTGGGAGCATGCCAGTGTGAGGGTGTGAGGTTTGGGAGCATGGCAGTGTGAGGGTGTGAGGTTTGGGAGCATGCCAGTGTGAGGGTGTGAGGTTTGGGAGCATGCCAGTGTGAGGGTGTGAGGTTTGGGAGCATGGCAGTGTGAGGGTGTGAGGTTTGGGAGCATGGCAGCGTGAGGGTGTGAGGTTTGGGAGCATGGCAGCGTGAGGGTGTGAGGTTTGGGAGCATGGCAGCGTGAGGGTGTGAGGTTTGGGAGCATGCCAGTGTGAGGGTGTGAGGTTTGGGAGCATGGCAGCGTGAGGGTGTGAGGTTTGGGAGCATGGCAGCGTGAGGGTGTGAGGTTTGGGAGCATGGCAGCGTGAGGGTGTGAGGTTTGGGAGCATGGCAGTGTGAGGGTGTGAGGTTTGGGAGCATGGCAGCGTGAGGGTGTGAGGTTTGGGAGCATGGCAGTGTGAGGGTGTGAGGTTTGGGAGCATGGCAGCGTGAGGGTGTGAGGTTTGGGAGCATGCCAGTGTGAGGGTGTGAGGTTTGGGAGCATGGCAGCGTGAGGGTGTGAGGTTTGGGAGCATGGCAGTGTGAGGGTGTGAGGTTTGGGAGCATGGCAGTGTGAGGGTGTGAGGTTTGGGAGCATGCCAGTGTGAGGGTGTGAGGTTTGGGAGCATGGCAGCGTGAGGGTGTGAGGTTTGGGAGCATGGCAGCGTGAGGGTGTGAGGTTTGGGAGCATGGCAGTGTGAGGGTGTGAGGTTTGGGAGCATGCCAGTGTGAGGGTGTGAGGTCTGTAAGCAATAGTATAGGTGAACATGGAGACGTGCTAGCCTCTCCCATGCTATTAATGTTGCCCAGGTAACTACTAGTTCACTTTATGCCCTCAATAATATCAGACATTTCACAAATGAGCTCAAGTGTGATGGTTTCTCAGCCAGCTCTTCTCTTGTTGGCCACTTCCCTGGGGAGCGCTCATGTAGCGTCTCTTCCTGTTGTTTTCGTTGTCCATTTCGTGTTTTTCTTTCTGCTAAGTGTTTTCACCTGTTTGGCATTTCCTTTCATCATTTAAACCTCGCTTCGTCTTTGTTTGACGCTTCCATATTGCCATTGATTTGACAAGGAAAGCCGGTATTCACGGTATAGGACTGACCGTTTTTTACGACCGTATATCTTCAACTTGTTGTCGTTACACGGGACTTGTTTCGGGTGTCAAACAGTTTATTAGAAACTTAGAATAGGTTATTCTCCACCCTTTGTCTGTCCCTTTGTGGAACCGCTGTCTCCCTGTCCCTGACAGATTGTCTTCGCCGTCTTCTTTTCTTCTTGTTTGTGTTTTCGGCTCCCTCGTTGTGAGCTATAGGACTTTTTTTGTTGTGAGCTATATGACTTTTGTTAATCTCTAGTGGTTCGCTCTATATGGTTCGCTTTGAGTTTGGTAGCATAATCTCTCGTTGTTAAAAAAGTTTATTATTTTTTCTTGTTGTATTAATTTCTTGTTTGATACCAGTCACAGGGTGCAAGAGTAGTTGGAATGTCAACTTGTAGTTCTTGGCTTGGATCGTTGTTGTTCCATCTGGCACCATGTGGTCGGTCAGAGGATGTTCCACATACCAGAAAACGATAACCTGTTGTTTCCATAGTGGAAAAAAGAGACTTAGGCACCTTTTCTGTGAACAATATGTATAGGGTGTACTTAGCTAAACAAATACAGCATGTTTCTATGCTCAACTGAAGTTCCCTAACAGGAAAATAAAAGTTATTCTATTCTATTCTATTAAACTTGAATTGTCTAAAAAAAATTTAAATGTCTAAAAATGTGACCAGTACTTTTAGCACCCAGGTATTCAATTTGAATATAATAATAACATTGTATGATAAGTATGCTAATAGGCTACTGATAGTTTGGTAAAATTTTAGATCCCCTTAAACTGTATTTATGCAACAGAAGTATAACTGCTGTGGATTTTAAAGATAAATCATATTTACATATTCTGCGCAAGGCACACACTTTATAGAGAGGAAAATCCCGAGCTAACTGACAGAATCCCAGCGATACCTGTTGCCTTGTCTACTTATTCCAAATTATACTGTTCTTGGATACGGTTAAGAGGTTAAACAAGTATGACTGTCAGCGCTATATTTATTTTGATTGGTCAGAGTAGGTTTTGGAACGGGATTGATGAAGTGAGGCGTAATTAAAACTGACACATAAAATCAATCTGTTGTCATGTTTACTACAGGCCTCTCAGAACATGGAGCTCTGCCTTGTCGGCGTGGATACCCGTTACCATGGTACATTGACTTGGTCCTCTCCCTCACACGCCAGCATAAGGAGTGAAATTGACATAATTAATAAATCTTCAGAGCTACATGTTTGACTGCAGGGAGCGCGGCCCGAATCTCGCCTCCTCTCACCTCCTCTCGCCTCCTCTTGCCTCCTCTCGTCTCCCCGAGCTGCTCGAGTCGATTTGGCTGGATTCTCGCTGATCGGAGCGGCGCATGAATATTTCACCGTCGCGCGTGTTCACGGAGTGACGGTGACGCACGTCCACAGGTCACCATTTCTCCCGGCAATCCGCCATTTATACTCTCGTGCACCGGAGGCCTGTCGCTCCCGCCACCCCGTCACCATGCATTATTTACAAATGCCAGAGCAGCGGATGCGACCAAATCCATTTCCTCCACCGACTTACAAAAATACATTAAAAAAAATAAAATATTCTAAATGTAGTGCAAACAGTGCAGTTGCATTAGCATAGATGTGTATTGGTAAAGCAAGCAGATGAGGGCATTAGATGAAGCTTCCACAGAGCGCTTTCACATGCCTGGATATCCACAGAACTGCAAATAAAGGGTAAAACAGGGAGCTGTCTGAATATATGCTTCCACAGGTCCATGGTCACATTTTTTAATCTTGAGCACAGTCTTGCACTTTGCATTTTTATTTTATTTATTTATTTTTTGTTTCTGCAGCTGCTGAATGACTAATTGATGTAATTTAATACAGGAAAGTAATTAAATCTCAAGGGTATATGTTATTAAGGTGTGCTTTGAGAACTTCCATTTTCTACAAAATTACTTGGGCACTAAGGGCCACAAAGCACTTTTATTTTTTGCAGAAGAGATTAATGTCTCTAAAAAGGGAGCCCGGAATTGGGGGGGGGGGGAGGAATTACCTTGTGTGTCCCGTCTTTCCTCTCCTGCTCCATAATAATCACTCGGAATTTCTTATAATAATGGGATAATTTGCATGCTTTGTAATCAATACTCCCTGCAGATTAAAACTGTTATAATTTTTAATGGACAAGGTTTCATCACCAGTGCCTACGAAGGAAGGAGTAGAAGAATAAACATTTAATTAAAATGTCAATTAAAGAAACAAACAGGGCTTGGCCTGTCTTCAATAGCCATGGAAGCACAGATTGTTGGAGACGGATGATAAATCACACCCCAAAATATCTTTAATTACAGTCCATTTGACTCGCACTTGGTAAAAAAAATTATAATAAAAATTAGTCTGCATTGCAATTCAGTAATCAAAGTGGAGGTGCATGAGGGTGCAGACCACATGTTAAAAAATGCAATAACATGGCAGCCACACAATTAATGAGCTATTAATTTTGTTCGAGCCCTTCACTGACACTCTCTATTAAACGAGAACGGCCATGTTGTACGTACAGACTCACAGTGAAGTGGCCTTGTATATATTGTAATCACTTTTGCCTGGCTGTAGATTTGTTGATATTACACCCCATTGTGTGAGTAGCTGAATTAATGTTGTGTTTGGGCAGGAGAGCCATTGTGATGAGAAGTGGGTAGTCTGGGAGAATAGCATTGTCATTTTGTGAGAGCACCATCAGAGCAATGTGTAGAATGAAGCACAAACACATTTTGGACTGATTTTACCAGTTCAAGCACACCACTCCACCTATTTACCTGAGACACATCATTTTATCCCCCAATATATTTCTCAAAATTCCCCATTCATATGCCACTTCAGTTGACACCAATGCACATTTTCAAAAATGATATTCACAAAGCCACATCATTAAAGGGTAACTACACCCACTGTTTCAGCCTATCTCCGCCCACAAAACAATTTAGAAAAATACTTTGTGTTGTGAGCGAGGGAGAGGGGTAGAAGCTGTGTCTATCGTCATTTAAATAAATTAACGTACAGAGTACAAATTATTTTGTGTAACTCGGATCAAACTGTCAAATTAGACGTTGCACATCAAATATGAATCAAGATTCAGCAACTGCATGGCCTATTTCTCACCTCAAATATTTTCAGAAACATATTTAATGGACTATTTAGGTGGAATAAGAAAGTTTATGAACAGGACATCACATTGTTCCGGTTTAAAAACATGGAGCTGAAACAAAAGTAACATAGTGGGTCTAACCAATCAGCTGCCGGCTGTTTCTGTTGTAGGCGACAACAATTATCTATATGACATGGAGGTACCTCCAAAAAGGTACTCTGACATCATGGGCAATGTGGGGAGCAGAAAAGGAATTTCAACCATTAGAGGCAGCACAAAGATGCTTTTCAACCAGTTTTTTATGATATAGAATATTATTTCAGAATTGTTGAAATAACGGAATGCATGAATAAGTTACATTATTGGTAGGCATAGAAACACGTTTACAGCTTATAAAAAGTGATCTAGGGTGTAGTTACCCTTTACCTCTAAATATTTACAGTGAAACAACCCTCTGAATTTATTTTTATTTAAATTTTTTTTATTTTTTATTCTCAGTTTAGGTGAGTTTTTAAGTGAGTTTGTTTAAGTAGCAATCTGAGAATGTCTGATGTGTTATTTCTTTCAATAATACATAATAAATATATGACATTTAAAATCGCACTGGATGGGCTTGGCTTGTTTTACATTACATTATAGGCATTTAGCAGACGCTCTTATCCAGAGCGACTTACACAGCATTTCTTTTGCATTTATACATAGTATCCATTAATACAGCTGGATATATACTGAAGCAATGCAGGTGAAGTACCTTGCTCAAGGGTACAACGGCAGTGTCCGGCCCGGGAATCGAACCTGCAACCTTTCGGTTACAAACCCAGTTCCTTAACCATTATACCACACTGCCGCCCCCGGCTTGTGAATCAAAAAGCATAAACTTGTCATTAAATACAATTTGCCAAAGTCATGTTTATTTATTTTATTGCTAGCTAGCTACAAAACATAGAATTGGCTAAAGCAGTCATGGGAACATTATCACCATGTTAGCTATGGCTTGACCGTGTCATCCATTGTTTAGCAATGTGAGTATAAGATCAGATGTTATAGCATTGTCATGGTTATAGCTGTGTACAAATATGTCTAGTGGTTCTTTAGTTACAATACAATACAATGTTGTTTGTTAGGTTAATATTACAATTATTTATAATTAATGGGAGCTTCTGCCCAGGGATTGTAATTTAATGTAAAGCAGAACATTTGTAATTTAATGTAAAGCAGAACATTTGTTCTTATAGCTGAAACTCAGGCCGATGCGCTGGGGAGCACAGATAGCTGTCAATAGAAGTTGGCTAACTTAGCTAGAGAGCTACTTATGTGTCAAGGTTAGCTAATGACAAGCTAGCTGTACAATAATACTTATACACCCAGGGTTGAGTCAGATTACATTGAAATGTAGTCAGTTACTGAATACAAGTTACATAGCAATTTTTGTAATTAGTAATGTAATCTATTGGATAACCAAAAAAAATTTAATCTAATATGAATACTTCTGGATTTACATTTTCAATGTAAATAAAAAGCAATACAAACTTTATTACCCATAAATCATCATTAAAAACCAAAAACAAATATCACCATTTACAAAACTGGCAACCTGAGAGGAGTAACTTACTTTGATATGCAGTAGAACATATTCAGCATTTAGAATTGGTCAAATCAAATGTCCCTTACAGAAACATGCTGGCATAAACGTCTACAGGTGTACTGTATTGTTTCTTTTGTGTAAGGTTTTGTTGCTGATGTTTTTTAATCAAAAACCACAGGGAGGATTTCGCTATTGTAACGCAAGACGTAATCAAAAATGTAATCAAGTAATTCTTGACAATGTAACTATAATCTAATTGCACATTTTTTCTAATGTAATCTGGGCTGATTATAGATACTTATTTTTTGTAATCTGATTACGTAATGCCGATTACATGTAATCCGTTACTACCCAACCTTGTATACACCTTATTTGATAAACAATGGTGCTAGACTATATATATGAATATATTCATATTTAATAACTTATTAATAGGTACTAACAAGCAGTTAAATGACAATGCAATTCATGTTCAGGCAAAAGTGCTGATGAAATAATGATACTTTACTTGAAGGGCGTGTTCATGTTATAAAGTAGCTTTGGTATCATGTTGCATTAACACAAGATCATAACTACTGTATTAACAATAAGCAGCCACAGCTAGCATGCTTGAATGCTAATGCTAATGTGTAATTGTACAAGCTTTATTACACACAGCATGTTTTTCTCTTACTTTTACCCCTCTCCCTACATCTGTTTTAACTCTGCAGAAACTAAACATTGTGATTGAGTTTATCCCCATAGCTCATGCTGAAACCCCCATAGCTCATGCTGAAATCCCCATAGCTCATTACTGTAACAGAAATCCCCATAGCTCATGCTGAAACCCCCATAGCTCATGCTGAAATCCCCATAGCTCATTACTGTAACAGAAATCCCCATAGCTCATGCTGAAATCCCCATAGCTCATGCTGAAACCCCCATAGCTCATGCTGAACCCCCATAGATCAAAAATGTAATCAAGTAATTCTTGACAATGTAACTATAATCTAATTGCACATTTTTTCTAATGTAATCTGGGCTGATTATAGATACTTATTTTTTGTAATCTGATTACGTAATCCCGATTACATGTAATCCGTTACTACCCAACCTTGTATACACCTTATTTGATAAACAATGGTGCTAGACTATATATATGAATATATTCATATTTAATAACTTATTAATAGGTACTAACAAGCAGTTAAATGACAATGCAATTCATGTTCAGGCAAAAGTGCTGATGAAATAATTATACTTTACTTGAAGGGCGTGTTCATGTTATAAAGTAGCTTTAGTATCATGTTGCATTAACACAAGATCATAACTACTGTATTAACAATAAGCAGCCACAGCTAGCATGCTTGAATGCTAATGCTAATGTGTAATTGTACAAGCTTTATTACACACAGCATGTTTTTCTCTTACTTTTACCCCTCTCCCTACATCTGTTTTAACTCTGCAGAAACTAAACATTGTGATTGAGTTTATCCCCAAATGCTGCGCTTAGTTTGGTAACTTAACAAGCAAAACCAGCCTGCTCTCATCACACAGCTCCACTGCCTGTCTGGATTATTACGCTGGGGTTGGTAAACACACATTTTACTCATGTCAGTATTTGCAACAAATACAAACAAAAAAACTCAATATAGATTCTTTCTGATAACACTTCAAGGTTAACGTGCTTCACTGGTTTTGTTTTTTCTTCTTTTTTAAATTTAACCCTTTCAACGTCATAATGACTGAAAAGCTGAATCCATCTGAAGCCTGGTTCTGCCGTCAGCAGATCTCAGTGATGGATTAGTTTCAGTGCCCTTCTGACTGTGAAGCAAGACACCATCTCATCACAACACGAAGAGATGGGGATCTAAGCCTTCATTTCAATGAGAGGACCCACTACCCTATGTGATGGCAGAGCCATCACATTTCCATGAGCAGGAAATGGACTTCCTGTTCATCCTCAGCCAATCAGCATGGGATGGTGTTCTATGATTGAAGAACCCACATCTGTGGTAGATACTTCAGAATGGTGGAGTCAGATTTAATAGCCAATACCACTGCGCATCGCTCTGGGGAGGAAGTAAGGTTCACCCAGGGATGACCAGAAGCTGAAATCCCCATAGCTCATGCTGAAACCCCCATAGCTCATGCTGAAATCCCCATAGCTCATGCTGAAATCCCCATAGCTCATGCTGAAACCCCCATAGCTCATGCTGAAACCCCCATAGCTCATGCTGAAACCCCCATAGCTCATTACTGTAACAGAAACCCCCATAGCTCATGCTGAAATCCCCATAGCTCATGCTGAAACCCCCATAGCTCATGCTGAAACCCCCATAGCTCATGCTGAAACCCCCATAGCTCATTACTGTAACAGAAACCCCCATAGCTCATGCTGAAATCCCCATAGCTCATGCTGAAATCCCCATAGCTCATGCTTAAATCCCCATAGCTCATGCTGAAACCCCCATAGCTCATTACTGTAACAGAAACCCCCATAGCTCATGCTGAAACCCCCATAGCTCATGCTGAAATCCCCATAGCTCATGCTGAAACCCCCATAGCTCATGCTGAAACCCCCATAGCTCATGCTGAAATCCCCATAGCTCATGCTGAAACCCCCATAGCTCATGCTGAAACCCCCATAGCTCATGCTGAAATCCCCATAGCTCATTACTGTAACAGAAATCCCCATAGCTCATGCTGAAACGCCCATAGCTCATGCTGAAATCCCCATAGCTCACGCTGAAATCCCCATAGCTCATGCTGAAACCCCCATAGCTCATGCTGAAATCCCCATAGCTCATGCTGAAACCCCCATAGCTCATGCTGAAATCCCCATAGCTCATTACTGTAACAGAAATCCCCATAGCTCATGCTGAAACCCCCATAGCTCATGCTGAAACCCCCATAGCTCATTACTGTAACAGAAACCCCCATAGCTCATGCTGAAATCCCCATAGCTCATGCTGAAATCCCCATAGCTCATGCTGAAATCCCCATAGCTCATGCTGAAATCCCCATAGCTCATGCTGAAACCCCATAGCTCATGCTGAAATCCCCATAGCTCATTACTGTAACAGAAATCCCCATAGCTCATGCTGAAACCCCCATAGCTCATGCTGAAATCCCCATAGCTCATTACTGTAACAGAAATCCCCATAGCTCATGCTGAAATCCCCATAGCTCATGCTGAAATCCCCATAGCTCATGCTGAAATCCCCATAGCTCATGCTGAAACCCCCATAGCTCATGCTGAAATCCCCATAGCTCATGCTGAAATCCCCATAGCTCATGCTGAAACCCCCATAGCTCATGCTGAAATCCCCATAGCTCATTACTGTAACAGAAATCCCCATAGCTCATGCTGAAACCCCCATAGCTCATGCTGAAATCCCCATAGCTCATGCTGAAATCCCCATAGCTCATGCTGAAATCTCCATAGCTCATGCTTGCTACGATATAAGACGTATTTCACTCACGGTTTTAATGAAACAATATTCTATTGAGATTGAATGTGACTTAAGATTCTTATTACTCCCTGCTTGTGTAAGCTAGCCAAGATAATAGATAACCACTGACCCCCCACCCCCTCAACTCCCCCCCCCCCCATAGGATTCCTAAAGTTAGTTAAGATGTGTTTCTCTGTAATCTTAGACCTGTTGCATCTTAACTTGGTCTTAAGATGTTTCTGTAATACTGCCCCAGAAATGCAGTGACCAAATTCCTATAGCTTACCGACTGCGTTTGCCAAAATAAGCAAAAGCAATAACGAAGGGCAGAAAGACGGAAGTCCTGGGCTATTTATAACTGGCAGGAAACCCAAAACAGGTGTGAGAAATAATGGCTACGCGAGAACAAAATACCGGAATGGAAAATGAAAAATCCGATAGAGTGCCCCGACGTCGCAAAACGAAAAAACAAACCACAGAAACAAACAGAGGCTGACAAAAACCATGACAAATCCTCGTCTGATTGGAAAGGACTACAGAGGACTGCTCTTGACGTTAGATTTTAGATCTTCCGATACAACCGGCTGTCAAACAGTATGGCCTAAATCAGTCTGTTTTGCGGGAAGGCGCATATCTGACAAAAACTAATGATCAAAACAGGCCCTCAGATTTTTCATAATGTTTGATTTTTGTTACTATTTACACACTTTCTATGTTAAATGTACTTATGTATATATTTTTTGCAGTGCACTCTTCTCTCAGTGTCACTAGGTTTAAGCGTAGCATACTTATTCTGAGCGTAGCATACTTATTCTGAGCGTAGCATACTTATTCTGAGCGTAGCATACTTATTCTGAGCGTAGCATACTTATTCTGAGCAAGTTAGCTTTAAAGAGAAGCCATATTTGTGTAGGGGTGGGTGGAATTAGACTCCAGTCACAGATCACACCATGCAATCAAGTGGCTTTGGATGATCAGATGCCTCTGATGGTGCAAACACTTCCTCCGCCCCAGGCTCAGACACATTTCTAAAGAAGCTTGTTTCTCTTTTTCCGGACACTTGCTCAGGTGAAGATGCATTATTCATACGGGGTAGCGTTTGCAGATGGCTTCTTACCCAAAGCCTTGGATCTGAAACCTTGTAATCTCAACAAACTGCATTTCTCCTGGTTTGGTTCAAAGGTTAAGAAACACGCAGCTGTTTTTCAACACTTTCTTTTGTGTGCAGATTCTGTTTATGAAAGCGTGCATGTCTGACATTATGCTTTCTCTCTATCTATTTCTCTTCCACACAAACACAGACGCACACAGACGCACACAGACGCACACACCAGCCTGCATAGAACAAAATAAGACAGATGTACAGCAACTATTTATGTCATTTATGCATATTATTCACATTCTGTCAAACATATGTAGAGCAACCTCGACAAGGATATATTTGAATAGTATTTAACCATAATGGTAGTTTTACCTGTGTGATTTTTTAAATCAATTTTTTTCCCTTGTTTAAGCAGACGTGTGCGTATTAAGCTACACTGGCTTGTGTTTGGGGTGTATTATGGGGAGCCTCAGCACTGGTGTAGCACATACCCCTGCAGCTCCCAGTTATTAGGCAATTTTTTTATTTGACTGAATAGACAAGCTTGATTAACAGCAGATCGATAGGCTGGGGGGGCTAACATAAACATGTGTTGCAGGTAACTTGCATATTAAGTATTCTCATGTTTGATGGTCATTTGATCGGTGTCATAAATGATGGTTGATTTTAGTTCAGTACTTGAGGAAGCTGAGAAAAGCACAGAGCTGTTCCTTGCCCTGTACTGTACGGAGGTTTGGTCCCTGTACTGTACGGAGGTTTGGTCCCTGTACTGTACGGAGGTTTGGTCCCTGTACTGTACGGAGGTTTG
>CM040400.1:1724967-1749967 GCA_022702515.1 Ilyophis sp. 1 JC-2022 | reverse complement strand
TAAAAAAAACAACTTAGTTTTTTTTGGAGTTGGTTGTGAGAGAAACTCAAGTCACTCATAAAAGAGATAATAGTAAACCACACGGTCCGCCATTATATCGTTATTACTCCAACACATTACTGCAAAGAAGGCCACTTTCCTATGAACAGACTGTCGAGAAACATTTTACATTTGTTACACTTGCTATTGTGTTGCATCTTTTTAAACAGAGTTGAGATCATTGATCTTAAAAAGAATCATTCCAGTAGATCCAGTAGAAGAGCATAATTCAAAAGGTTTAATTTCATAGAACCAAAGAATAAAAAAAATAAAACTATATTTTGAATACCCCATGCCCTGTGTATTCATTGTTATTGTAACGGAAATTAATGCTTGCACATGATAATACATTTCAGATACTTTCTGTTGACACACACATAAGATAAAATAAGTTGAAATAATGAAGTAAAGGGTTTTCTTATATCCCAGCAGTGCTTTTAGTCAACCGCAGCACTCTCCCGCTAGATGTTTCAGACACATCTCCATGAATGACTGTCTCGGAAAATAGGCATGGAAATTACTGAACACCTACATTGCATACAAATGTGTGCAGGCAGTAATGACCGTGTGTGCACACTCAGAGAGACCTCAGTATGTGTGTGCAGGCAGTAATGACCGTGTGTGCACACTCAGGTCTCAGTATGTGTGTGCAGGCAGTAATGACCGTGTGTGCACACTCAGGTCTCAGTATGTGTGTGCAGGCAGTAATGACCGTGTGTGCACACTCAGAGAGACCTCAGTATGTGTGTGCAGGCAGTAATGACCGTGTGTGCACACTCAGGGAGGCCTCAGTATGTGTGTGCAGGCAGTAATGACCGTGTGTGCACACTCAGGGAGGTCTCAGTATGTGTGTGCAGGCAGTAATGACCGTGTGTGCACACTCAGGTCTCAGTATGTGTGTGCAGGCAGTAATGACCGTGTGTGCACACTCAGGGAGGCCTCAGTATGTGTGTGCAGGCAGTAATGACCGTGTGTGCACACTCAGGTCTCAGTATGTGTGTGCAGGCAGTAATGACCGTATGTGCACACTCAGAGAGACCTCAGTATGTGTGTGCAGGCAGTAATGACCGTGTGTGCACACTCAGGTCTCAGTATGTGTGTGCAGGCAGTAATGACCGTGTGTGCACACTCAGGGAGGTCTCAGTATGTGTGTGCAGGCAGTAATGACCGTGTGTGCACACTCAGGTCTCAGTATGTGTGTGCAGGCAGTAATGACCGTGTGTGCACACTCAGGGAGGCCTCAGTATGTGTGTGCAGGCAGTAATGACCGTGTGTGCACACTCAGAGAGACCTCAGTATGTGTGTGCAGGCAGTAATGACCGTGTGTGCACACTCAGGGAGGCCTCAGTATGTGTGTGCAGGCAGTAATGACCGTGTGTGCACACTCAGGTCTCAGTATGTGTGTGCAGGCAGTAATGACCATGTGTGCACACTCAGAGAGACCTCAGTATGTGTGTGCAGGCAGTAATGACCGTGTGTGCACACTCAGGTCTCAGTATGTGTGTGCAGGCAGTAATGACCGTGTGTGCACACTCAGGTCTCAGTATGTGTGTGCAGGCAGTAATGACCGTGTGTGCACACTCAGAGAGACCTCAGTATGTGTGTGCAGGCAGTAATGACCGTGTGTGCACACTCAGGTCTCAGTATGTGTGTGCAGGCAGTAATGACCGTGTGTGCACACTCAGAGAGACCTCAGTATGTGTGTGCAGGCAGTAATGACCGTATGTGCACACTCAGAGAGACCTCAGTATGTGTGTGCAGGCAGTAATGACCGTGTGTGCACACTCAGAGAGACCTCAGTATGTGTGTGCAGGCAGTAATGACCGTGTGTGCACACTCAGGTCTCAGTATGTGTGTGCAGGCAGTAATGACCGTGTGTGCACACTCAGAGAGACCTCAGTATGTGTGTGCAGGCAGTAATGACCGTGTGTGCACACTCAGGTCTCAGTATGTGTGTGCAGGCAGTAATGACCGTGTGTGCACACTCAGAGAGACCTCAGTATGTGTGTGCAGGCAGTAATGACCGTGTGTGCACACTCAGGTCTCAGTATGTGTGTGCAGGCAGTAATGACCGTGTGTGCACACTCAGAGAGACCTCAGTATGTGTGTGCAGGCAGTAATGACCGTGTGTGCACACTCAGGTCTCAGTATGTGTGTGCAGGCAGTAATGACCGTGTGTGCACACTCAGAGAGACCTCAGTATGTGTGTGCAGGCAGTAATGACCGTGTGTGCACACTCAGGTCTCAGTATGTGTGTGCAGGCAGTAATGACCGTGTGTGCACACTCAGGTCTCAGTATGTGTGTGCAGGCAGTAATGACCGTGTGTGCACACTCAGGTCTCAGTATGTGTGTGCAGGCAGTAATGACCGTGTGTGCACACTCAGGTCTCAGTATGTGTGTGCAGGCAGTAATGACCGTGTGTGCACACTCAGGTCTCAGTATGTGTGTGCAGGCAGTAATGACCGTGTGTGCACACTCAGGTCTCAGTATGTGTGTGCAGGCAGTAATGACCGTGTGTGCACACTCAGAGAGACCTCAGTATGTGTGTGCAGGCAGTAATGACCGTGTGTGCACACTCAGAGAGACCTCAGTATGTGTGTGCAGGCAGTAATGACCGTGTGTGCACACTCAGAGAGACCTCAGTATGTGTGTGCAGGCAGTAATGACCGTGTGTGCACACTCAGAGAGACCTCAGTATGTGTGTGCAGGCAGTAATGACTGTGTGTGCACACTCAGGTCTCAGTATGTGTGTGCAGGCAGTAATGACCGTGTGTGCACACTCAGAGAGACCTCAGTATGTGTGTGCAGGCAGTAATGACCGTGTGTGCACACTCAGAGAGACCTCAGTATGTGTGTGCCTCTCAGCACCTCCACCTCTCTACTGAGTTTTATTTTATATTTTAGCTCCCAACATGTTTTAGTCACATCTTATTTCCACACATTAGCTTGATTATGCTATTGACCGTAACACTGCCCCCGGTCCACAATCTCACTCATCCTACCCAACCCCCCCCCAACTCACCACTCTACTCACAGCACAGTGAAGCAATAGTTAATTGCTTAAGGAATAATCCACTTTGAGGTGTGTTGTTATATGCTTTTAATGTATTATGCAGAGGCTAATAACCTCCCAAAGCAAAGCGCAGCCCCCCCCCCCACCAACCAGCCCCCCCACCCGCTATTTACAGTTCCTACGTGCCTGCCGCCCAACGTCCCCAATTTCAGCAAAACAGACAATGGACAGAAACAAGCGGAAGCTATGTTCTATATCTGCAAGTTCACTTCCTGTTCAATCATCTCAGTCAATACACATAACTTCCTCTCCTAATAACGATCAAAGGCTGTGCCGCATCTCTAAGTGGTAAAATACTGCATCAATGACCCAGTGCATTTTAGATAAATTCACTGAGTATGTAAAAGATAATGAAAAGTGTGCTAAAGGTTGAAGTCATTTCCTGTCTTGGCCTGGCTGGTCATTCACTGTGTTTGTCCTGATTGACCATCCATTTCCTCACATACCTGACCCAGTCTCTCAATCAAGCAGCCAAATACCCTTCATCAATAGATTGCGTGTAGATTAGTGGAGAAAGTGGACTCAAAGTGGCATTAAAAGCAGATCTGAAAAGAATGACAGCTTTTAATGTTTTGAGGAGAAGGATTTCATACAGAAAAACCATGGCAATACTACATTACTGTTTTTATATACTTTATATACTTATATACTACATTACTGTTTTTATATACTTTATATACTTATATACTACATTACTGTTTTTATATACTTTATATACTTATATACTACATTACTGTTTTTATATACTTATATACTTATATACTACATTACTGTTTTTATATACTTTATATACTTATATACTACATTACTGTTTTTATATACTTTATATACTTATATACTACATTACTGTTTTTATATACTTATATACTTATATACTACATTACTGTTTTTATATACTTTATATACTTATATACTACATTACTGTTTTTATTTACTTTATATACTTATATACAACATTACTGTTTTTATTTACTTTATATACTTATATACTACATTACTGTTTTTATATACTTTATATACTTATATACTACATTACTGTTTTCTTATATACTACATTACTGTTTTTATATACTTTATATACTTATATACTACATTACTGTTTTTTATATACTACATTACTGTTTTTATATACTTTATATACTTATATACTACATTACTGTTTTTATACACTTTATATACTTATATACTACATTACTGTTTTTATACACTTTATATACTTATATACTACATTACTGTTTTTATACACTTTATATACTTATATACTACATTACTGTTTTTATATACTTTCTTCTTTTTTTACAAGTCTGCTGAGCACTGAAATCTGAGTAATGTAGTGTAAAAATGAAAATGTTTGAGATATAAAAAGGTGTGGTAAAAACAAAGATAAAAACCTTATTTGAGGCAGCATCTCTTAAACAGACTTGTACAGTTCTGTGAAAATATTTCAGGCTCAGAAGCAGCAACTGTTAAACCGGGCTGGGTACTGACCAGGCTGAGTACTGACCTGGCTGGGCACTGACCGGGTTGGGTATTAACCAGGCTGGGTGCTGACCTGGCTGGGCACTGACCAGGCTGAGTACTGACCGGGCTGAGTACTGACCAAGCTGGGTACTGACTGGGATGAGTACTGACTGAGCTGAGTACTGACTGAGCTGGGTACTGACTGGGCTGAGTACTGACCAAGCTGGGTACTGACCAGGCTGAGTACTGACCAAGCTGGGTACTGACCGAGCTGGGTACTGAGCTGGCTGGGTACTGACTGGTCTGCATACTAACCTGGCTGGGTACTGACCGGGCTGAGTACTGACCTGGCTGGGTACTGACCAGACTGGGTACCGACCGGGCTTTGTACTCACCAGGCTGTGTACTAACCAGGCTGGGTACTGACTGGACTGGGTAATGACCAGGCTGGGTACTGACCGATCTGGGTACTGACCAGTCTGGGCCCTCTTGTAGATGTGGGACAGAATAAGGCTCACTGATGTTTTTCTCTACGCTTTGGCAGATGCATTGGGCTCTTTGAGTTGGATGTCCCATCCAATTAATCAGGGCAAATATGCAGCACTGATCCAGGTAATCAGGGCAAATACACAGCACTGATCCAGTTAATCAGGGCAAATATGCAGCACTGATCCAGTTAATCAGGGCAAATATGCAGCACTGATCCAGTTAATCAGGGCAAATATGCAGCACTGATCCAGTTAATCAGGGCAAATATGCAGCACTGATCCAGTTAATCAGGGCAAATATGCAGCACTGATCCAGTTAATCAGGGCAAATACACAGCACTGATCCAGTTAATCAGGGCAAATACACAGCACTGATCCAGTTAATCAGGGCAAATATGCAGCACTGATCCAGTTAATCAGGGCAAATATGCAGCACTGATCCAGTTAATCAGGGCAAATATGCAGCACTGATCCAGGTAATCAGGGCAAATATGCAGCACTGATCCAGGTAATCAGGGCAAATATGCAGCACTGATCCAGGTAATCAGGGCAAATATGCAGCACTGATCCAGGTAATCAGGGCAAATATGCAGCACTGATCCAGGTAATCAGGGCAAATATGCAGCACTGATCCAGGTAATCAGGGCAAATATGCAGCACTGATCCAGGTAATCAGGGCAAATATGCAGCACTGATCCAGGTAATCAGGGCAAATACACAGCACTGATCCAGAAACATTACACCAGTGTACATCCATATGCCAGTGTACATCCCTATGCCAGTGTATGAATGTGTTTGTGCTTCTGTAAGACCCCCCTGCATACTTCCATGCCTAATCAATACATTCCAATTGAACAAAATTTTTTTTAAATACCGTTGTGTTCATTGAAATTGATTCCAGATTATGTCTTTTTTCATTATTTGTTAGAAATTGAACAGCTATATAAAATGTTCTTTTGTTATTTTAAATGCAGTTTGTGTATCCCAGTGTGTCTTTTAACATGCCTAAACAACAGATTTTGTGATGAATGGTATCTCATGGAATAATTACACGGTTTCTCATGAAAACGCTCAAAGCATCACTTAGCCAATATACGTAGGCAGCACAAAACCACGGCCATTCCAGTATTAATTAAACAGATCCCGTTGGAACAGAAGTGCTCACAGTTTGTCCAAAACTTGAAATCCAAAACAAATTAAAGCCCAATAACCAAGCAGCTTATTCCTCATTCCCAGAACATCTCCCCTTTGTTGTCCGTGTTGTATGATGCTCATAAAAAATGATACATTTGGGAAGGCTTTAATAAAACCGTTGCCGATAGCTCTCTAATAAGCACTGGCCTTGGAACACTCACACACAAACTTATGAAAACAGGTGGATTATAAACACGGCGTTGTAATCCTCCATACTGGGAGGGAGGCCAGTGTAGTGTAATCCTCCATACTGGGAGGGAGGCCAGTGTAGTGTAATCCTCCATACTGGGAGGGAGGCCAGTGTAGTGTAATCCTCCATACTGGGAGGGAGGCCAGTGTAGTGTAATCCTCCATACTGGGAGGGAGGCCAGTGTAGTGTAATCCTCCATACTGGGAGGGAGGCCAGTGTAGTGTAATCCTCCATACTGGGAGGGAGGCCAGTGTAGTGTAATCCTCCATACTGGGAGGGAGGCCAGTGTAGTGTAATCCTCCATACTGGGAGGGAGGCCAGTGTAGTGTAATCCTCCATACTGGGAGGGAGGCCAGTGTAGTGTAATCCTCCATACTGGGAGGGAGGCCAGTGTAGTGTAATCCTCCATACTGGGAGGGAGGCCAGTGTAGTGTAATCCTCCATACTGGGAGGGAGGCCAGTGTAGTGTAATCCTCCATACTGGGAGGGAGGCCAGTGTAGTGTAATCCTCCATACTGGGAGGGAGGCCAGTGTAGTGTAATCCTCCATACTGGGTGTAATCCTCCATACTGGGAGGGAGGCCAGTGTAGTGTAATCCTCCATACTGGGAGGGAGGCCAGTGTAGTGTAATCCTCCATACTGGGAGGGAGGCCAGTGTAGTGTAATCCTCCATACTGGGAGGGAGGCCAGTGTAGTGTAATCCTCCATACTGGGAGGGAGGCTAAGTGATCCGAAATGGGCCAGTGTGAATCTCGTATCTGTTTTTTAACATATTTTTTGGGGCCTATAGTTCCTGTCCAAGCCATCATCATGCAGCCTCTATCCAGATTTCCATCACTTGAATGTGAAGGAGATGCAGTGAGAAAATAGCTCTGTAAATGTCTACATAAGAAACTCTTCCTGTCAGCTTTACTTCTTGAAAAGTACTGTCTCTGCACTGGAAGAACTGGAAGGTATTTTGGAAAAGTATTTGCATAAATAGATGCCTTGTTCCTCACATCAGGAAATATGAAATATGGCAGAAGAACTATAGCCCTGTAAATCTAATCTGAATAGATTGAAAAAGAGTGTTGTTCTGCCTACATGAGGTATTTAAACTAGACTGCTTTACTAAACTGAACAGAACAGGCCTGCTGATCATAGCCCTGAAAATCCTACATTAGATAAATCAGATGAAGTTGAACAGTTAGCCAAACTAGAGGCCTGTCTTAAATATGCAAAGGCCAGCGGGCGTCTCTGTGACGTAGCCTGTAGAGCGCTATTCACATGCTGATTGTAAGCCGTGACATTGGTGGTTTGAATCTGACCACGCAACCTTTATCGCATGTCTCTCCCTCTCCCTCACTTCCCATTATTCCTGTCTCTCTCTCTCCCTCACTTCCCATTCTTCCTGTCTCTCCCTCTCCCTCACTTCCCATTATTCCTGTCTCTCTCTCTCCCTCACTTCCCATTATTCCTGTCTCTCCCTCTCCCTCACTTCCCATTCTTCCTGTCTCTCTCTCCCTCACTTCCCATTCTTCCTGTCTCTCTCTCTCCCTCACTTCACATTATTCCTGTCTCTCCCTCTCCCTCACTTCCCATTCTTCCTGTCTCTCTCTCTCCCTCACTTCCCATTCTTCCTGTCTCTCCCTCTCCCTCACTTCCCATTATTCCTGTCTCTCCCTCTCCCTCACTTCCCATTCTTCCTGTCTCTCTCTCCCTCACGTCCCATTCTTCCTGTCTCTCTCTCTCCCTCACTTCCCATTCTTCCTGTCTCTCTCTCTCCCTCACTTCCCATTATTCCTGTCTCTCTCTCTCCCTCACTTCCCATTCTTCCTGTCTCTCTCTCCCTCACTTTCCATTCTTCCTGTCTCTCTCTATCCCTCACTTCCCATTCTTCCTGTCTCTCTCTCTCCCTCACTTCCATTCTTCCTGTCTCTCTCTCTCCCTCACTTCCCATTCTTCCTGTTTCTCTCTCTCCCTCACTTCCCATTCTTCCTGTCTCTCTCTCTCCCTCACTTCCAATTCTTCCTGTATCTCTCTCTCCCTCACTTCCCATTCTTCCTGTCTCTCTCTCTCCCTCACTTCCCATTCTTCCTGTCTCTCTCTCTCCCTCACTTCCCATTCTTCCTGTCTCTCTCTCTCCCTCACTTCCCATTCTTCCTGTCTCTCTCTCTCCCTCACTTCCCATTCTTCCTGTCTCTCCCTCTCCCTCACTTCCAATTCTTCCTGTTTCTCTATCTCCCTCACTTCCCATTCTTCCTGTCTCTCCCTCTCCCTCACTTCCCATTCTTCCTGTCTCTCTCTCTCCCTCACTTCCCATTCTTCCTGTCTCTCTCTCTCCCTCACTTCCCATTCTTCCTGTCTCTCCCTCTCCCTCACTTCCCATTATTCCTGTCTCTCTCTCTCCCTCACTTCCGATTCTTCCTGTCTCTCCCTCTCCCTCACTTCCCATTCTTCCTGTCTCTCTTTCTCCCTCACTTCCCATTCTTCCTGTCTCTCTCTCTCCCTCACTTCCCATTCTTCCTGTCTCTCTCTCTCCCTCACTTCCCATTATTCCTGTCTCTCTCTCCCTCACTTCCCATTCTTCCTGTCTCTCTCTCTCCCTCACTTCCCATTCTTCCTGTCTCTCCCTCTCCCTCACTTCCCATTCTTCATGTCTCTCTCTCTCCCTCACTTCCCATTCTTCCTGTCTCTCTCTCTCCCTCACTTCCCATTCTTCCTGTCTCTCCCTCTCCCTCACTTCCCATTCTTCCTGTCTCTCTCTCTCCCTCACTTCCCATTCTTCCTGTCTCTCTCTCTCCCTCACTTCCCATTCTTCCTGTCTCTCCCTCTCCCTCACTTCCCATTCTTCCTGTCTCTCTCTCTCCCTCACTTCCGATTCTTCCTGTCTCTCCCTCTCCCTCACTTCCCATTCTTCCTGTCTCTCTCTCTCCCTCACTTCCCATTCTTCCTGTCTCTCCCTCTCCCTCACTTCCCATTCTTCCTGTCTCTCTCTCTCCCTCACTTCCCATTCTTCCTGTCTCTCTCTCTCCCTCACTTCCCATTCTTCCTGTCTCTCTCTCTCCCTCACTTCCCAATCTTCCTGTCTCTCTCTCTCCCTCACGTCCCATTCTTCCTGTCTCTCTCTCTCCCTCACTTCCCATTCTTCCTGTCTCTCTCTCTCCCTCACTTCCCATTATTCCTGTCTCTCTCTCTCCCTCACTTCCCATTATTCCTGTCTCTCTCTCCCTCACTTTCCATTCTTCCTGTCTCTCTCTATCCCTCACTTCCCATTCTTCCTGTCTCTCTCTCTCCCTCACTTCCCATTCTTCCTGTCTCTCTCTCTCCCTCACTTCCCATTCTTCCTGTCTCTCTCTCTCCCTCACTTCCCATTCTTCCTGTCTCTCCCTCTCCCTCACTTCCCATTCTTTCTGTCTCTCTCTCTCCCTCACTTCCCATTCTTCATGTCTCTCTCTCTCCCTCACTTCCCATTCTTCATGTCTCTCTCTCTCCCTCACTTCCCATTCTTCCTGTCTCTCTCTCTCCCTCACTTCCCATTCTTCCTGTCTCTCCCTCTCCCTCACTTCCCATTCTTCCTGTCTCTCTCTCTCCCTCACTTCCCATTCTTCCTGTCTCTCTCTCTCCCTCACTTCCCATTCTTCCTGTCTCTCCCTCTCCCTCACTTCCCATTCTTCCTGTCTCTCCCTCTCCCTCACTTCCCATTCTTTCTGTCTCTCCCTCTCCCTCACTTCCCATTCTTCCTGTCTCTCCCTCTCCCTCACTTCCCATTCTTCCTGTCTCTCTCTCTCCCTCACTTCCCATTCTTCCTGTCTCTCTCTCTCCCTCACTTCCCATTATTCCTGTCTCTCTCTCTCCCTCACTTCCCAATCTTCCTGTCTCTCTCTCTCCCTCACTTCCCATTCTTCCTGTCTCTCTCTCTCCCTCACTTCCCATTCTTCCTGTCTCTCTCTCTCCCTCACTTCCCATTATTCCTGTCTCTCTCTCTCCCTCACTTCCCATTATTCCTGTCTCTCTCTCCCTCACTTTCCATTCTTCCTGTCTCTCTCTATCCCTCACTTCCCATTCTTCATGTCTCTCTCTCTCCCTCACTTCCCATTCTTCCTGTCTCTCTCTCTCCCTCACTTCCCATTCTTCCTGTCTCTCTCTCTCCCTCACTTCCCATTCTTCCTGTCTCTCCCTCTCCCTCACTTCCCATTCTTTCTGTCTCTCTCTCTCCCTCACTTCCCATTCTTCCTGTCTCTCTCTCTCTCCCTCACTTCCCATTCTTCCTGTCTCTCTCTCTCCCTCACTTCCCATTATTCCTGTCTCTCTCTCTCCCTCACGTCCCATTCTTCCTGTCTCTCTCTCTCCCTCACTTCCCATTCTTCCTGTCTCTCTCTCTCCCTCACGTCCCATTCTTCCAGTCTCTCTCTCCTTCACTTCCCATTCTTCCTGTCTCTCTCTCTCCCTCACTTCCCATTCTTCCTGTCTCTCCCTCTCCCTCACTTCCCATTCTTCCTGTCTCTCTCTCTCCCTCACTTCCCATTATTCCTGTCTCTCTCTCTCCCTCACTTCCCATTCTTCCTGTCTCTCCCTCTCCCTCACTTCCCATTCTTCCTGTCTCTCTCTCTCCATCACTTCCCATTCTTCCTGTCTCTCTCTCTCCCTCACGTCCCATTCTTCCTGTCTCTCTCTCTCCCTCACTTCCCATTCTTCCTGTCTCTCTCTCTCCCTCACTTCCCATTATTCCTGTCTCTCTCTCTCCCTCACTTCCCATTCTTCCTGTCTCTCCCTCTCCCTCACTTCCCATTCTTCCTGTCTCTCCCTCTCCCTCACTTCCCATTCTTCCTGTCTCTCTCTCTCCCTCACTTCCCAATCTTCCTGTCTCTCTCTCCCTCACTTCCCATTCTTCCTGTCTCTCTCTCTCTCCCTCACTTCCCATTCTTCCTGTCTCTCTCTCTCCCTCACTTCCCATTCTTCCTGTCTCTCTCTCTCCATCACGTCCCATTCTTCCTCTCTCTCTCTCTCCATCACGTCCCATTCTTCCTGTCTCTCTCTCTCCCTCACTTCCCATTCTTCCTGTCTCTCTCTCTCCCTCACTTCCCATTCTTCCTGTCTCTCTCTCTCCCTCACTTCCCATTCTTCCTGTCTCTCTCTCTCCCTCACTTCCCATTCTTCCTGTGTCTCTCTCTCCCTCACGTCAAATTCTTCCTGTCTCTCCCTCTCCCTCACTTCCCATTCTTTCTGTCTCTCTCTCTCCCTCACTTCCCATTCTTCCTGTCTCTCTCTCTCCCTCACTTCCCATTCTTCCTGTCTCTCTCTCTCCCTCACTTCCCATTCTTCCTGTCTCTCTCTCTCCCTCACGTCCCATTCTTCCTGTCTCTCTCTCTCCCTCACTTCCCATTCTTCCTGTCTCTCTCTCTCCCTCACGTCCCATTCTTCCTGTCTCTCTCTCCCTCACTTCCCATTCTTCCTGTCTCTCACTCTCCCTCACTTCCCATTCTTCCTGTCTCTCCCTCTCCCTCACTTCCCATTCTTCCTGTCTCTCTCTCTCCCTCACTTCCCTTTATTCCTGTCTCTCTCTCTCCCTCACTTCCCATTCTTCCTGTCTCTCCCTCTCCCTCACTTCCCATTCTTCCTGTCTCTCTCTCTCCCTCACTTCCCATTCTTCCTGTCTCTCTCTCTCCCTCACGTCCCATTCTTCCTGTCTCTCTCTCTCCCTCACATCCCATTCTTCCTGTCTCTCTCTCTCCCTCACTTCCCATTATTCCTGTTTCTCTCTCTCCCTCACTTCCCATTCTTCCTGTCTCTCCCTCTCCCTCACTTCCCATTCTTCCTGTCTCTCTCTCTCCCTCACTTCCCAATCTTCCTGTCTCTCTCTCTCCCTCACTTCCCATTCTTCCTGTCTCTCTCTCTCTCTCCCTCACTTCCCATTCTTCCTGTCTCTCTCTCTCCCTCACTTCCCATTCTTCCTGTCTCTCTCTCTCCCTCACTTCCCATTCTTCCTGTCTCTCTCTCTCCCTCACTTCCCATTCTTCCTGTCTCTCTCTCTCCATCACGTCCCATTCTACCTCTCTCTCTCTCTCCATCACGTCCCATTCTTCCTGTCTCTCTCTCTCCCTCACTTCCCATTCTTCCTGTCTCTCTCTCTCCCTCACTTCCCATTCTTCCTGTCTCTCTCTCTCCCTCACTTCCCATTCTTCCTGTCTCTCTCTCTCCCTCACTTCCCATTCTTCCTGTCTCTCTCTCCTTCACTTCCCATTCTTCCTGTCTCTCTCTCTCCCTCACTTCCCATTCTTCCTGTCTCTCTCTCTCCATCACGTCCCATTCTTCCTGTCTCTCTCCCTCCATCACGTCCCATTTTTCCTGTCTCTCTCTCTCCCTCACTTCCCATTCTTCCTGTCTCTCTCTCTCCCTCACTTCCCATTCTTCCTGTCTCTCTCTCTCCATCACGTCCCATTCTTCCTGTCTCTCTCTCTCCCTCACTTCCCATTCTTCCTGTCTCTCCACACTGTGCTTTCCAACAAAGCTGAAAAATCTCTAAAATACATATTTAAAAATATATTTGTAAAGGCCTGGTGACCCAAAATGTCTTCTAATTGAATTCAGATTAGACTGAAATATTAGTAGTAGGTCCCAAATCACTTAGAGATAAATTCTTAGAGTTTTCTTCTAATTGAGATGGCTTTTCTGTTTCCACCAATGCGGTTATTAAAAACCTTGGCATGACTATTGATTCCAACCTCTCCTTTCAGGCCCACATTAATAATATCACAAGTGTGGCCTGCTTAAGGAATATATCTCAATTAAGGAAGGTGTTGTCCCTGGAAGATGCCTAAAAAAAAGGTTCATGCTATTGTAGCCTCTTGGCTGGACTATTGTAAATGTCTGGAGGCACTTACTCAACCCTGAAACATCTCCAACTTTTACAGAATGCAGGGTACTCTATGGTGCTTACTCTATGGTACTTACTAGAACTAAGAAATGTGAGCATATCAGCCCAGTGATCAAAACGTTTATACTATATACTTGAGTTATATCTTAATGAGTTACTTAGTGAGTTTAATATCTCAGACTGTATGTTCAACCCACTTGATTATTTACTGTGTTGGATCCCTCATTACATTTCTATTACCATCCATTCCACCTTTAGTTTAAACCGAGCTGGCCAGTGAAAGATGGGCCCCCCCTCGCTAGCCAGGTTCCTTCATTACAGTCTATTACCATCCATTCCACCGTTAGTTTAAACCGAGCCGGCCAGTGAAAGATGGGCCCCCCCTCTCTAGCCAGGTTCCTTCATTACAGTCCATTACCGTTCCTTCCACCTTTAGTTTAAACCGGGGCGGCCAGTGAAAGATGGGCCCCCCCTCTCTAGCCAGGTTCCTTCATTACAGTCCATTACCATCCATTCCACCTTTAGTTTAAACCGGGCCGGCCAGTGAAAGATGGGCCCCTCCTCTCTAGCCAGGTTCCTTCATTACAGTCCATTACCATCCATTCCACCTTTAGTTTAAACCGGGCCGGCCAGTGAAAGATGGGCCCCTCCTCTCTAGCCAGGTTCCTTCATTACAGTCCATTACCACCCATTCCACCGTTAGTTTAAACCGAGCCGGCCAGTGAAGGATGGGCCCCCCCTCTCTAGCCAGGTTCCTTCATTACAGTCCATTACCATCCATTCCACCTTTAGTTTAAACCGGGCTGGCCAGTGAAAGATGGGCCCCTCCTCTCTAGCCAGGTTCCTTCATTACAGTCCATTACCATCCATTCCACCGTTAGTTTAAACCGGGCCGGCCAGTGAAAGATGGGCCCCCCCCTCTCTAGCCAGGTTCCTTCATTACAGTCCATTACCATCCATTCCACCTTTAGTTTAAACCGGGCCGGCCAGTGAAAGATGGGCCCCTCCTCTCTAGCCAGGTTCCTTCATTACAGTCCATTACCATCCATTCCACCTTTAGTTTAAACCGGGCCGGCCAGTGAAAGATGGGCCCCCCCCTCTCTAGCCAGGTTCCTTCATTACAGTCCATTACCATCCATTCCACCTTTAGTTTAAACCGGGCCGGCCAGTGAAAGATGGGCCCCTCCTCTCTAGCCAGGTTCCTTCATTACAGTCCATTACCATCCATTCCACCTTTAGTTTAAACCGGGCCGGCCAGTGAAAGATGGGCCCCCCCCTCTCTAGCCAGGTTCCTTCATTACAGTCCATTACCATCCATTCCACCTTTAGTTTAAACCGGGCCGGCCAGTGAAGGATGGGCCCCCCCTCTCTAGCCAGGTTCCTTCATTACAGTCCATTACCATCCATTCCACCTTTAGTTTAAACCGGGTCGGCCAGTGAAAGATGGGCCCCTCCTCTCTAGCCAGGTTCCTTCATTACAGTCCATTACCATCCATTCCACCTTTAGTTTAAACCGGGCCGGCCAGTGAAAGATGGGCCCCTCCTCTCTAGCCAGGTTTCTTCCCATCAGGGAGTTTTTTTCTTGCCACTGTTTCAGTGTTTTTCTCCCACTGGGGAGTTTTTACCTTGTTTGCTGTTTGGGGGTTCAGGCCTGGTTTTGGGGGTTCAGGCCTGGTTTTTGCCCAGTTTTCCTTCTCTTTCTCTGGACAGCGTCTTTGTGACAGTTCTCTGTAAAAAGCACTATACAAATAAAATTGTATTTAATTGAATTATTTTTTTATTTTCATCCAAGATGACTTTGTTCACAAGGTGCTGAACATCTGAACATCCCATAATAATCCACAGCCTTCTCTTACAGAGCTTCTATCTTATGGTGCGATCTGAACATCCCATAATAATCCACAGCCTTCTCTTACAGAGCTTCTATCTTATGGTGCCATCTGAACATCCCATAATAATCCACAGCCTTCTCTTACAGAGCTTCTATCTTATGGTGTGATCTGAACATCCCATAATAATCCACAGCCTTCTCTTACAGAGCTTCTATCTTATGGTGCCATCTGAACATCCCATAATAATCCACAGCCTTCTCTTACAGAGCTTCTATCTTATGGTGCCGTCTGAACATCCCATAATAATCCACAGCCTTCTCTTACACAGCTTCTATCTTATGGTGCCATCTGAACATCCCATAATAATCCACAGCCTTCTCTTACAGAGCTTCTATTTTATGGTGCCGTCTGAACATCCCATAATAATCCACAGCCTTCTCTTACAGAGCTTCTATCTTATGGTGCGATCTGAACATCCCATAATAATCCACAGCCTTCTCTTACAGAGCTTCTATTTTATGGTGCCATCTGAACATCCCATAATAATCCACAGCCTTCTCTTACAGAGCTTCTATCTTATGGTGCCGTCTGAACATCCCATAATAATCCACAGCCTTCTCTTACAGAGCTTCTATTTTATGGTGCCATCTGAACATCCCATAATAATCCACAGCCTTCTCTTACAGAGCTTCTATCTTATGGTGCCATCTGAACATCCCATAATAATCCACAGCCTTCTCTTACAGAGCTTCTATCTTATGGTGCCATCTGAACATCCCATAATAATCCACAGCCTTCTCTTACAGAGCTTCTATTTTATGGTGCCATCTGAACATCCCATAATAATCCACAGCCTTCTCTTACAGAGCTTCTATTTTATGGTGCCATCTGAACATCCCATAATAATCCACAGCCTTCTCTTACAGAGCTTCTATCTTATGGTGCCGTCTGAACATCCCATAATAATCCACAGCCTTCTCTTACAGAGCTTCTATCTTATGGTGCCGTCTGAACATCCCATAATAATCCACAGCCTTCTCTTACAGAGCTTCTATCTTATGGTGCAATCTCCCAATGCATGTTTGGATTTCTGTCTTCAAGCGTAGGCTCAAAATGTACCTCTTTATTCAATCCCATAGTTAAAGACGTCTGGAGGAAGTAAATCAGGACCATAGAGGTGTTGTGTGCGCTGGGCTGACTGTGCTGTTTCCCTGCCAAAAAATGTGAAAGCTCAGGTTTGCTGTTCCATGTCGTGTTGGGGTGCTCAGGTTTGCTGTTCCATGTCGTGTTGGGGTGCTCAGGTTTGCTGTTCCACGTCGTGTTGGGGTGCTCAGGTTTGCTGTTCCATGTCGTGTTGGGGTGCTCAGGTTTGCTGTTCCATGTCGTGTTGGGGTGCTCAGGTTTGCTGTTCCACGTCGTGTTGGGGTGCTCAGGTTTTCTGTTCCATGTCGCGTTGGGGTGCTCAGGTTTGCTGTTCCATGTTGTGTTGGGGTGCTCAGGTTTGCTGTTCCATGTCGTGTTGGGGTGTTCAGGTTTGCTGTTCCATGTCGTGTTGGGGTGCTCAGGTTTGCTGTTCCACATCGTGTTGGGGTGCTCAGGTTTTCTGTTCCATGTCGCGTTGGGGTGCTCAGGTTTGCTGTTCCATGTTGTGTTGGGGTGCTCAGGTTTGCTGTTCCATGTCGTGTTGGGGTGTTCAGGTTTGCTGTTCCATGTCGTGTTGGGGTGCTCAGGTTTGCTGTTCCACATCGTGTTGGGGTGTTCAGGTTTCAGATTTCTGAGATGTTTAAAGATCATGTGAAATTCTTATTGATAATGTGAGATGTTGATCTGTCATGTGATGCACACTATCGCTCAGGTGAGAGGTTTATCGGTCGTGTGAGATCTTTATCAGTCATGTGCGATGTTAATCTGTTATGTAAAAATGTCTAAGGTCATACGTGCTCTGTTTATCAATCAGGGGAGATGTTTATTGCACATATCAGATGTTTATTTCTCATGTGAGATGTTTGTCGATTGTGCGAGATGTTTATCGGTCATATGAGCACTGTTTATTGCTCATGTGAGATGTTTATTATGCAATGTTAATTGTAATTGGTCATGTGACAATTGTATTGGTTATTGCAGTCATGTTTATGTATCGTGAGATGTTTCTTGGTCATATGAGAATCTATATAACCACTTTATCAGTTAGATGAGATGTTTTCTGGTCATCGGAAATTTTTATCGGTCAGGTGAGATTTTTATAACTCAGGTGATAGGTTTCTTTGTCATGGGAGCACTGTCTATCACTAATATGAGATGTTTATTGAAAAATTCAGCATTATTCTAATTATTAGTCATGTAAGATGTTTTTTGGTCATTTGAGTGTGAGATCTTTATCAGCTACGTGAGCACCGTTTGTCACACATGTACCATGATTGTCATGTGACGTGTTCTTTGGTTGGAGGAGATGTTTATCAGTCATGTGACCACACTGCTGTTGTGGGTTTGTTTTGTTCTCAGTGACACCAGGGGGATGTACTACGAAGCAGGACAACCGAGTAAAACCCGGAACCATCCAAAATCTGGAACATGGACTGAAGCAAAAAGAGCTGTTCTTGGTTTTACTCAGTGCAGTTATCCAGCTAACTGGGTAATCCTGCTTTGTAGTACAGCCCCCAGCCCTTGAGTATCTGTCTGAGCCGAGAGCTTAATCATCACTGAGTCATCCACAGGTGAGGTCACACCTCAACCCCTATTGCCATGGGAGCGATTCATGAGGCAGTTTAGTGGTGCTGATGTTTGTAATGTGGAGGGAGAACAGACACCAAGGCCCGTCATTCAACCACAAGCATATTGATTGTGAGGATCAAATAAAAGTAAGCCTTGTCCCTGGAAAATAGCACACAATCTGGAGCAATTCAATAAACTTTCTGTACCAATTATTTCCATGATTATGATGCATTAAAAGCAATTCAGTGGACTTTACCTTATTACTGCACGCTAAGGGTCATTTCCTGCTCAACGGACGTGCTGGGGAACAGGGCACTGTGTAGCGCTCTAAAAAAACAGCCTGTTTATTGCCATTTTTATTTTATTATTTATGTTTCTTTTTTTTGGAGGAGGTGAAATAGGCAAGTTTGGTAATTAGAATAATTTTCTTAATGTTCTCCATGAACAGATAAAAGTAATGCAGACAGATACAAGATAATGGTGGCCAAACTCCAGTGACACATGGTAAAACGTATCATTGGCAGTTCAGCTAGGTCCTGGTTCTATATACCCCCGATACCCCCCAAGAAAAATCACATCATTTAACTGGTAACTGCACAACATCAGACGCTCATTTGGGGGCTTGACAAGAAACAGAATAATGCAAATCTACATTGCACAGAACAAAAAGATACACGCATGTGCATAAAATAATCTTGTTATATGATCATGGATTAGTACATACTGTATGTATGTATGGTATAAATGGATGCATGATTTTTTTCTTAGTAGAAAATGCATGTTTCCTCACTAAAAAGGGGGGAAAACATATATTCTAGTTTAACAGTCTGGGAGGTCCCTATAGCTCAAAACCCAGTGAAAGAATAAATATTTTACGAGCTGAAGGATATCGAGGCTGCAGCAGAAAACAACAAGGCAGAGGTTATGAAAGAATGGAGTATGTAGTTTGAAATTACACACACCCTGATTGTACAGTAGACCTTCACACCATGCAGGTCTATGTTTTATAGCTGTAGCACACATTAATGTAGAAGCCAATCCCTCTGGCAATACAGTCTTTCACTTCCTCATTTTACAGTTTTAAAAAATGTACAAGAAATGCTTTTATGCTCTTTTGAAGTGGCTTCTGAAGTGTTTTTTTTTCCTTCTTTTTTCCTCTGGACCTTGCATGACATGAAACAAACCCTGAGAGATTAAAGAACCCCGTTTGTGGAAATGCTGACGGAGTATTGTTTTATTTCCACTTTAACGTTCGCTTTCAAACTAATCGCATTTTCCAAATAACCTTTTCATTTCAGGACAGGGTTTAACCCCTCTTAGAGTTAGTTATATCACAAAAAATAAATATACATGCTTCAGTGCTGAATTATATACATTCCTAATGTAAAATGCAATTATGCATCTCAACCATCTCTGATGTTCTGCCATTAAGTTGCACAACCTGCTTGCCTTAATTAATAATCAACGCTGTCTGATGGACTGGCCAATTGTTTTTAGTTTAATAGTCAGTGTTTGAGTGTGTGATTCAAATGTCCCCTTATGTAATAGAGACTGTTTCAATGTTTTTTTCATTGCTCCTGGTGGACTCCTCACTGCATGTACGGACCTCTCAGCAGAACCTCTCAGCAGAACCTCTCAGCAGAACCTCTCAGGAGAACCTCTCAGCAGAACCTCTCAGGAGAACCTCTCAGCAGAACCTCTCAGGAGAACCTCTCAGCAGAACCTCTCAGCAGAACCTCTCAGCAGAACCTTTCAGGAGAACCTCTCATTCTCATGCAGAATGTCAGATTTACGGTACGTATGCATATGGAAGCCATTCTGTATTTGCTGCTTTATATATTCTGTTGCGTGCCGTGGAACATATATTTTATTATATATTTCATATTTATTCTAAGAAGCCAATAAAAATAGAAAATCAGCAAGTGTTTCTATCGCCAAGTCAATGAGTTTGGCGATTAATACAGACGTCTGAATTCAATACAAATTCAGAGTGCAGTCAAAATGTGAAGTACACTCATAATCACTCAATGTCAACAAGCTACACTATGACAACAGGTCATTTCAAAGTACATTAAGGGAAAAGGGGGCATGAACACATTCTATGTGCATATGGATAGCACTAATTAGCTATAGTGAGTACATTTATACCGTAAGAAGCTGTTCATTCAATTATGTCAATGCTGTTACTATAAACTCAACCACAGCACCTATATTTAATCAGCCGTTTAAAAGTATAACGCTTTAATAAGGGGATTGTGTGAGAGAAGAGGCATTGCATGAATGAGCAAAGATGAATTTCTCTGAATTAGCCAGAGAGACACGTCACATTGGGAGGGCCAATAAAGGTGAATATTATTCATATAATTATACAGCCAATATAGGACTTTGGTAAAGATACTGTGCTGACACAGGGTATTACAAATATGCTGGAGATATGTTATTATATCAGGGTGATGCAGAGTTTGTGATTCTGGTTCTGGTTATGAGCAGGGTGATGCAGAGTTTGTGATTCTGGTTCTGGTTATGAGCAGGGTGATGCAGAGTTTGTGATTCTGGTTCTGGTTGTGAGCAGGGTGATGCAGAGTTTGTGATTCTGGTTCTGGTTATGAGCAGGGTGATGCAGAGTTTGTGATTCTGGTTCTGGTTATGAGCAGGGTGATGCAGAGTTTGTGATTCTGGTTCTGGTTATGAGCAGGGTGATGCAGAGTTTGTGATTCTGGTTCTGGTTATGAGCAGGGTGATGCAGAGTTTGTGATTCTGGTTCTGGTTATGAGCAGGGTGATGCAGAGTTTGTGATTCTGGTTCTGGTTATGAGCAGGATGATGCAGAGTTTGGGATTCTGGTTCTGGTTATGAGCAGGGTGATGCAGAGTTTGTGATTCTGGTTCTGGTTATGAGCAGGATGATGCAGAGTTTGTGATTCTGGTTCTGGTTATGAGCAGGGTGATGCAGAGTTTGTGATTCTGGTTCTGGTTATGAGCAGGGTGATGCAGAGTTTGTGATTCTGGTTCTGGTTATGAGCAGGATGATGCAGAGTTTGTGATTCTGGTTCTGGTTATGAGCAGGATGATGCAGAGTTTGGGATTCTGGTTCTGGTTATGAGCAGGGTGATGCAGAGTTTGTGATTCTGGTTCTGGTTATGAGCAGGGTGATGCAGAGTTTGTGATTCTGGTTCTGGTTATGAGCAGGATGATGCAGAGTTTGGGATTCTGGTTCTGGTTATGAGCAGGGTGATGCAGAGTTTGTGATTCTGGTTCTGGTTATGAGCAGGGTGATGCAGAGTTTGTGATTCTGGTTCTGGTTATGAGCAGGATGATGCAGAGTTTGTGATTCTGGTTCTGGTTATGAGCAGGATGATGCAGAGTTTGGGATTCTGGTTCTGGTTATGAGCAGGATGATGCAGAGTTTGTGATTCTGGTTCTGGTTATGAGCAGGATGATGCAGAGTTTGGGATTCTGGTTCTGGTTATGAGCAGGGTGATGCAGAGTTTGTGATTCTGGTTCTGGTTATGAGCAGGGTGATGCAGAGTTTGTGATTCTGGTTCTGGTTATGAGCAGGGTGATGCAGAGTTTGGGATTCTGGTTCTGGTTATGAGCAGGGTGATGCAGAGTTTGTGATTCTGGTTCTGGTTATGAGCAGGGTGATGCAGAGTTTGTGATTCTGGTTCTGGTTATGAGCAGGGTGATGCAGAGTTTGTGATTCTGGTTCTGGTTATGAGCAGGGTGATGCAGAGTTTGTGATTCTGGTTCTGGTTATGAGCAGGGTGATGCAGAGTTTGTGATTCTGGTTCTGGTTATGAGCAGGGTGATGCAGAGTTTGTGATTCTGGTTCTGGTTATGAGCAGGGTGATGCAGAGTTTGTGATTCTGGTTCTGGTTATGAGCAGGGTGATGCAGAGTTTGTGATTCTGGTTCTGGTTATGAGCAGGGTGATGCAGAGTTTGGGATTCTGGTTCTGGTTATGAGCAGGGTGATGCAGAGTTTGTGATTCTGGTTCTGGTTATGAGCAGGGTGATGCAGAGTTTGGGATTCTGGTTCTGGTTATGAGCAGGATGATGCAGAGTTTGTGATTCTGGTTCTGGTTATGAGCAGGGTGATGCAGAGTTTGTGATTCTGGTTCTGGTTATGAGCAGGGTGATGCAGAGTTTGTGATTCTGGTTCTGGTTATGAGCAGGGTGATGCAGAGTTTGGGATTCTGGTTCTGGTTATGAGCAGGATGATGCAGAGTTTGTGATTCTGGTTCTGGTTATGAGCAGGGTGATGCAGAGTTTGGGATTCTGGTTCTGGTTATGAGCAGGATGATGCAGAGTTTGTGATTCTGGTTCTGGTTATGAGCAGGGTGATGCAGAGTTTGTGATTCTGGTTCTGGTTATGAGCAGGGTGTGTAAGGGATCTCTGTCAGAGACAGAGATGGGAATATTGTAGATCCAGATGCGATAGCTGGGCAATCTTAAAGTGTTCCTAAGAACACCACTGGAACGGACAATGATCCGTAGTGGAGAAACAAATAAAATAAAAGAACACAAACCTCGCAATAAAAACAAGGAGCTCGATAATCGAACAAAACAAAGAAATAAGCAATAACGCTTATCTAACTCCCGTTTGTGGAGTCAAACAACAGAAACAGAGAACTGAAAAGACCCCAAAAACTTTGGGTGAGGCACTCGTAGGTTAGAGTAGAAAACAAAAGAAAACGAAAACCTCTGCTCTGAAATAAGGGCGTATTAAAGAGAACTGCTTTCTTTCAAAGGTTGTACTGCTAACAAGTCCCGCGTTGCTAATCAAAGCGGTCGATAGCAATACAACTTCCTATACCATTTTTTACCGGCTCGAATGTTTTGTGAAATAACATGGAAGCAATGAGAGAGGCCGGATGCGGGGTATAAATAGTGAGCGGAAATAAATGCCAGGTGAACTCACTAATGACGAGGCGAAAGCAAAACCCGTGGCGGAACACAGGAAAATCCGATAGATTACCGGTAAACGATAAAAACGAATAAAGCGACGCGGAGATAAGGGAAGAAAGGTAAGATCCATGACAGGGTGATGCAGAGTTTGTGATTCTGGTTCTGGTTATGAGCAGGGTGATGCTGTTTGTGATTCTGGTTCTGGTTATGAGCAGGGTGATGCAGAGTTTGGGATTCTGGTTCTGGTTATGAGCAGGGTGATGCAGAGTTTGTGATTCTGGTTCTGGTTATGAGCAGGATGATGCAGAGTTTGGGATTCTGGTTCTGGTTATGAGCAGGATGATGCAGAGTTTGTGATTCTGGTTCTGGTTATGAGCAGGATGATGCAGAGTTTGTGATTCTGGTTCTGGTTATGAGCAGGATGATGCAGAGTTTGTTATTCTGGTTCTGGTTATGAGCAGGGTGATGCAGAGTTTGGGATTCTGGTTCTGGTTATGAGCAGGATGATGCAGAGTTTGTGATTCTGGTTCTGGTTATGAGCAGGGTGATGCAGAGTTTGTGATTCTGGTTCTGGTTATGAGCAGGGTGATGCAGAGTTTGGGATTCTGGTTCTGGTTATGAGCAGGGTGATGCAGAGTTTGTGATTCTGGTTCTGGTTATGAGCAGGGTGATGCTGTTTGTGATTCTGGTTCTGGTTATGAGCAGGGTGATGCAGAGTTTGGGATTCTGGTTCTGGTTATGAGCAGGGTGATGCAGAGTTTGTGATTCTGGTTCTGGTTATGAGCAGGGTGATGCAGAGTTTGTGATTCTGGTTCTGGTTATGAGCAGGGTGATGCAGAGTTTGGGATTCTGGTTCTGGTTATGAGCAGGGTGATGCAGAGTTTGTGATTCTGGTTCTGGTTATGAGCAGGGTGATGCAGAGTTTGGGATTCTGGTTCTGGTTATGAGCAGGGTGATGCAGAGTTTGTGATTCTGGTTCTGGTTATGAGCAGGGTGATGCAGAGTTTGGGATTCTGGTTCTGGTTATGAGCAGGGTGATGCAGAGTTTGTGATTCTGGTTCTGGTTATGAGCAGGGTGCCGGTACTGCTGAGCTCAGCTGCGCTCCTGCAGGTAAAGAGGCCGTGAAAATTTGATTAGTTAAACTCCATTTTGGTTTCTTTTTTTTTTTCTCACAACTGCTGAAATGTGTTTCTTTTAAACAAGCTTGGGTGCAAAAGTTCAAATGTTTCAGCGTATAAGACTCTACAGAGCAGGGGAAGAACACACGCTCTGTTCATTAAAATAATGCCTGGTACAATCAGGGCATAGAATTAGTTACAGCTGGAGCTGGCGCTGGTGCTGTGGACCTGGAACAATCAGGCAGGGAGCTTTAATTAAGAGCAAATTCACCGGGGATAGACCGTGTGCTCATCCCGCATTAAAAACATTATGGAAAAAAAGAGGGAGAAATGTACCTCTAGCACAATATAATTGAATTGAATAGTTGAGCTATTTTTTTGCTTATTTTTTACGAAAAAATTGAAACAAAATGGTGGTCAAATGCTGTAGCCAGGCAAAATAATTCTACACCGTTTAAAAGAATAATCGTTTTACTATTATTATTATTATTTTATGGTTTTAAAATGCACTTTAAAGTCTGCCCAAAGCCTTTGAAAACATATTTGTGTGACATATTTTTATTTCTACCCATAATACATAATTTTGTCAGAAAGGATATCTATTCCCCATACGAGCCCAGCTGCTAAAGTAGTCTTTGGTTCCAAGAAGAATGTGACATCACCGTGTTCATTTTTTTTATTACATTTTGCTGTTCATTGTCATTTGTAACACTATTGTCTGCATTTGCTGCCTCCATGAATTTCAAATATGGAAGAAAAATATCGTCCACTTGAAAAGAACAGTGTGTGTTGAAGGAAAATAGGAACAAAAGCATGCTTTTGTTTGTTAAAGACATTTTATTTGATATTTGAGCTGTGCCTGTGTGGAGCAGTGTGGAATGGGCATTAGAATTCTCCTGAAGGGCGTGTGTTCCGGTGAACAATGAAAGTAAACCCGACTCATGAAATATTAATCGCATTAATCCATTCGCCAATGGACCTATCGGGCACAACAAGGACAGCTCGCGCTAATCTGTGCTCACTGAATCTCAGACATTTTCTCTAACTGGCTGGAAAGATCCAGGGGAACCCTTCTGAACCCTTCTGAAGAGCTGCTGCACATTCTTAAAAACCACAAACTGTAATTTGAGT